>LPNX010897916.1:86363-118513 GCA_001517045.1 Pseudotsuga menziesii
CCTCCGGTCAGCAGAGAACAATGAATGTAATATTGGTTTGGAACTGAGATGAAACCAGAATTATGACTTCTTCAAATGTACACTTTCCCAAACTCATATTTCCAGGCAGCCACAAATTTTTACAGAGTTTATAGTGGATTGAAAAATGCTAATAATGCCCACTCAGAGAGGCTGATACCCCGGATCACTGTAAATGGTTACATTAATGAACTCTTCCCAACAAATGTCATCGCCGCTTGGTCTGATATATAGATGCCAATAGAATGCGGTGATAACCTTCTAACTTGGAGTTTACTGCTGAGAAAAATACCCACCAGACAATTTGAAGCCACAGCCCGTGAATTTCCAAACGAGATAACAGATCTGGTCTCATTTGTTGCTACTCAAAATCATCTGAACAGGGATACTGTAACTTTCAGTTTATTAATATCATGTTCTGTTAATTCCAAGCGAGAGCTGCCTTTAATCCATATCGTGCTCCAAATTCAAAGTGTTAAAAACATTAAAACATTGTAGTTCGGGTCTCACAAAAAGGCATGTGGATTTTCAATCGTAAAGCAGCCCGTGAATATACAGCCCGTCAATTATCCTCAGCCCGTGAACAAAAACAGCAGAGAGCCGAGATCCTGGATGGTGAAATCGCTGAATAAAACCACAGAGTATAAGCACGTGACAGAAAAAAAACCAGCCGGTTGCATAATCCGTGAAGAAAAACCACAGGAGGAAGCACGTGAGGTCAAATCATTCAGCCGCAATAGATTTCCACGCCAAAAAACAAAATTGATCCATCCATGTAATAATCCATCACTCACCCTTTATAAATCGAAAATTATAGCTATATTTGTATGGAAAAGTAAAATGATCGATCTCCTTAATTTAATGAGTATATTTATCATGTTTTATTTTGAATGAACATTTTCCTTATTTTAATGAATTTAATATTGAATGAAAAGTTATTTTTAAACATTTAAAATTTTTATTATTATTTATTAAACTATTTTAATAAATAATTGTTTTATTTATTAAAACTTTTTAAAATTTGATTTTTAATATTAATCTTAAATCTTTTATTAATGAATTAAGGCTTTATCATTTAAACTTGTGAATGTTTTGAATAAACCAACTTAGGGGTACTTGACCATTCTCCAGGAAGTTCAGGGCTTTTGCCATTGTCCCAAGGTCTCCAAGGGCTTTAGACTTGGGCTTGGGCAAAGTCAAAAGGTCTCCTTTGACGCTGACACTTACTCAACCCACAGAGGCTCCTCAAGGGGCACCAAGACACATTAACACACACCAGTTGGCATCAATGACCAGACACTGTTGGCATCAATGACAACTTCATCAACATGCTCTGGTTGCCCGACCGATGGTGAAAGTGGCCCTTGGGATAAAGACGCTGCTCCGGGCTTGAAAATGAGCCCAACCATGCCGAAAACAGACTCTGGATCATTCTTTTTTAACATTTTGAATTTTCTCATTTAAACCATTAAAAATAGCTTAAAAACGGAGAAAATTAGTTTTACTCGGAATTAAATGAAACTCTAAGGGGACCTAGTACATGTTCATACGACTCAATCAAAATTCCTAGCATGACAAAAAACACTGACACGAAGGCTCTAATAACCTCCCAAGGCCGAAACATCATGACAACTACCCCAGCTTTGGAGGAGCGAGTAAGAAACTCAGAAATTATTGGTCATTTGTTCAATAGCCAATAATAGCGAAGGGAAAAAACACTTTGGGCTAGTTGGCTTGATGCCCAAGTACGGGAAGCTGAGCCTTTTATAAAAATTTAAATGCCAGGACATTTTTTACACTTTCCCCAAGGGGGTATGAACATGTATTTTACAAAAACTAAACGGTTTAGCCAAAAATGGGCTAACTCTGGAGCACACTGAACTTCTGAACTCTGATCTTAAATAAGTGTACATGTTCAATACTCTAGTGGCTCACCGAAAAATCCACTAAGTGCAAAATTAGTGGATAACAAAGCCTCGATGAGTGTTTTTAACATATGGATATTAATAGGCCGATCATGTAGTGCTCAATCTAAATTTTGGGTTTATTTTATTAGTAATAAAAATATTCCAAACCACCTTGTCATGTTCACACATTGAAATATGAAATATGAAATTATGTGAAATATTCCAAACCACCTTGTCATGTTGTCATATTGAAATATGATAAATGAAATTATATGAATTTGGATGATATGATTCTTGCACCCTCAAAGGATGGGGATATGATGGAATATGGGTGTGATATGTGTTATGCCTAGGTACAAAGTGGAAATGTAATGAAATATGAAAGGTACCTGGGTACAATGATGGAATGGTGATGAAAGTTTGTGATATCAAGGCAAAACACTAGGAAAGTGCGCCACCATGAGAACGCAAACAATTAATTCCAAGACATGGACCCACCATGCAACAACCAAGTGAAACTATTGACTAGAACATCATGAACAAGGGGAAAAATAATAGGATCTCCCAAACAATGATCGATCAAAGAAAAGTGCCTCCAACAACATGAAGATACATGATATGCAGCTGAAGCAACCTCCACCAAAAATCTCCATCAAGAAGGCCAAGAAGAGAAAAGTCTTCATGAAGATGTATATGCCCCCCAAAGGCTTCCAATGCTTCAAAGGTACTAGCTACTAATGCCATCAATGTGATGAAAATCACAATGTGAAACCTCATACAATATGAGGTGAAGCACTTCCTTTCAATTGAAATAATTTCTTTCATCTCATTAGAAGCATTAAAAAGTGGGATAAGCCCATGGGATTGTGGTCTAGCGGCAAGTAGTGGAGCAATCGGGCTTGTATTAATACACAGACCTAGGTTAAAATTTCCCTCAAGTTGGTCCAGATGAAGCCAGGTGCAAGTCTTGGGTGACCATAATGGCAAAGATATACCCTCATATCTCAACAACTTAGCCAAATAGATTCCATAAGGAGTATTTCTCAAAAGAAAAAAAGGTGAAAGAGGATATTTATGACATGATTGCCAAGCTTGCAATTTGCATATGCGATGCCTAGAAACAATATTTGATTTTATTTCACCTTGGTCAGGGGCTAGTTTCCGAAATATAAATTATTGGTTGTTTTGCATCACAATTTCTGGATACATAAGTAACTAGCATCTTAGTTGTTGAACAGATACGCCTGAACTCGAGCATGCGCCGTGCTTCATTTTCAGCAATGGGATCCTTATGCAAATTTGGAGTTGGAGCACAGCATGAAACTTTTTTAGAGCAGGTCTGCAATATATTCTTCCTCTATTTCTTCAATTTCATTCATCTTTAGTGGTCCTGATTAAAAAAAACTCAAAATGATTTTTTTTTAAATACATCTTGTTAATGATAGAAGATGTTCACATTAAATAGCTCACAACATGCATGTTTTCTTTTTATATTTTTGATGGCAAAAGTTGACCCTCATAACATGTAGATAGAAATATACTGCCTCAAAATTTTATTTATTTGATATTCGGGTGATTGCTTCTCCCATCATCAGGGAACTCAGTTTGGTTGCAAAGAAAATTGAGATTATTATTAAATATAGATTTAAAAGTTAAAAAAATATTATAAAGTTGGAGAAAGTAAGCAGGGTCAGCTAGCAGAATGGCAAACAAGGAAAAGAAAAAGGAAAACGAAAGGAAAAACTAAAATTATGCTAAAGAGAACCTTAGCAAGAGAGGAGTGATAATCAATGAAATAATAGAATGAGAAAATTACTAAAAGGAAATAAGGAGAGTTTGGAAAGTAATTTAAATTATTATTATTGTTGTTGGTGGTGTTATTGTTATAGAGTCACAAACTTAGAAAATAAACCTACGGAAGAGAATTAAAAGGGTAAATAAGTTAAAGAAGGGAATTGAAAAAGCAACAAAGACTTAAGGGCATTTATGAAAACGACACACAAAATTTTAGGGAAACGATAAGAATAAAAAGGGAGAAAATATGATATGCGTGATATAATTTTTCTGTTCCATGATATGCTGATTTGATATTTGAAGTAATATATGCAGCATTATAAAGGTGGGAGAAAATAGCATAATAAGAGAGGAAGACCCAAGATAACAGGAAGAAAGAGACTAAAGGGAAATTGGAGAGAAGTTCAGGAAAAGGAAAGAATTTTAATAATGTATTTTAATTATTATTATTATGGCCTAAGATGAGATAGTTAGTGCATGAAATAGAAAAGGAGATAAAAAGCTAATGTAAAGGAATGGAAAAACTAAGATGAAAACACAAACAATAGAAATGACACAAGAATTAAAAGGTAAAAAGTTCAGGAAAAGGGTAAGTAATAGGAAATAAATAGAGAAGTGGTAACAAAGGATATAAGAGGAGAAAAGGATGGAAAGGAAGGAGATGGACCAACAAAAATTGCAAGGACATGCAATTACTAAAAGGGAAATGGAAAGGAAGGCTTTTAATAAAAGTCACACAAGGACTTCCGGACGAAGGGTGGTGTTTCCGCGTAAGAACTCCGCGCTTAAGCGAGAAAAATATCAGCTCATTGCTGTGGCCTTGGGGGCAAGTTTAGATTGGGTGCCACTGTCACCTCAACCCTCAACCTCTCTGTTTAGGCCAACTCCCAAACAAAGCCAAGGGAAGCTACCCTAATAAAATAAAACAGAATAATAATGAAAGAGGGAGTTAATTGATGAATTCAAGTGCTAAAGATAATATCATACATAAGCCAAGCACATTTGACTGAAATAAATCCAAGACAAGAAATAACTCGAAGTTCTGATCATATAATGTTTTAGAAGATGCCAATAAATAACAAAGCATTTATGAGATCATTTCATGTGATAACTTAAAGCGGAATAAATGAAATGAAATAAGAACAGTGCCTTAGCAGTTAGGGAAGAGTGGTGAAAATACTTTTTGATTGATTGATCTAGCTAAGTTAGAAAGTAACTGTTAAAAGACCACTTTAGATTAAACTATCTAAAGTTAGAGAAGAGCAGTAAAAAACACTATTGATTGTAAGTTAAACTAGCTAAGAAAATGAAATAATGGTTGTAAACTACTTTAGATTGTGGGTTAGTCTTAACTAATGTTAGGGAGCAATGATGAAAACCACTTTTGATTGTAATTAGTGAACTACTCTAGATTGTAAGTTAGTTATTCACTTAAATGATGAATAAGAAGAAAGCAAGATAGTCTATCCAACTAAGATATAAAAGATGATGCAACATTAATCAAGCTTGAAATTCATCGAAGACGCACACCACTTTTAACCTATGTACGCAAAAAAGAAGGGGACTCCAAAGAGACGAGTGGTAATAACCACTTTTAGGCGGTGATAAAAACCAATTTAATTTTTGACGTATCATGTACCTTTAGGACTAATTGGAGGACTTGCTGATTTGTCGATAATGCAATATAGGATATCAGCAAGAATTACAATGTGAACAATCTCAGAAAAAGATTGAAAACAACTTTGAAGATGACAGGTAAAAAACCACTTTTCATTTTTGAGATGGGTGTCCCCTATGCCTTACTTTTAAAAATTGGAATTGGACTTTGAATAAGTTTAAGGTCAAGCTGGAATCGGTAATCAATTGGTCATAAATCGGCCGATTTGAATTTAATGACTCAGTTTTCTAAAAAATACATAAAATATTTAAATTTTAAAGAAAAACAACATTTTCAATCTTTTAATCCATGATTCCGAAGCATTAGAGACAAAATATCCAAAGTTTGCTCAGGTATACGAGTCAATATATCAAAATGGCACAAAGTGTACTGTGCAATACATATCTAGAAGACTGGAACTAGACCAAAATACATAATCTATTAGGCCTATAGGCTACATGGCCTATAGAGTCCAAAAAACAACATGCTACATAGTCAACTACATACTAGTGAGTCAGTGACTAGTACTACTAAATAGTAGATAGTCAACTGTCATACATCATCAATGATCAAACTCATCACCACTGCTAGAACTAGAAAATGAGGAACTACAAGGTCTAGCAATGGCATCATTTGTTGAATCAGTTGTCATTGATGCCAACGGTGTTTGTTCATTGATGCCAATTGTTGAGTCCTTGGTGCCCCTTGTGGAACCCCTAAGGGTTAGTGTTTAGTTTGTGGTTGTTTGTCTTAGAGGAGCCCTTTTGACCTTGTCCAAGCCCAAGCTTGAAGCCCTTGGAGGCCTTGGAACAATGGCAGAAGCCCTGGTTACCCATTGACTTGGTCAAGTGCCCCTAAGTTGTATATTGGTCCCATTTGAGTCCATTGTTGAGTTCCTTGATCATGGTTGATCTTTGGTTACTGGACTTTGTGCTTCTTATTATGCTTGTAGTTTTTTTGGTCTCTTGATTGGTTTTTGGATGGATAATGTGGCTCATGTGTGTAAGCTTGATGTGTTGATGTTGGAGGCGATTGCTTGCATTGGATGGTCTTGAGGTTGTTGACTTCTTGTGGGGTCCTTGAGTCCACAAGCTTAGATCTTGATCCTCTTGCATGGGGAGACTTGGGTCTTGAACCCACACACAGTGGTTTGATGGCCCTTGGATGCTATATGGTCATTGGCATGTTGTAGCCTTGTGATCATGCATATGAATCCCATAAGGTGTTGCAAACTAGTGGTGGGGTCTTTGTACCCCTCTTTTGGGGTGCTGGTACTCTTATGGTGATAAACATATATATAGTGGAACCATTGGATATGTTTTTAATGATATGGAGACCTTGAATATGATGATGATATTCCTAAAAAAATCTTTGTTCCCACTTGATTAGTGGTGTTGGGGTCCTTGATACCCTTGATATGATGAGTATATGGTGGATCCCTCCTCCTTGGTGATGTGAAGACCATCGAATCCCTCTTGCCTTTGATGACATCCATTAAAGCCTTTGACCTTGGAACTTATGCATAAGGTAACATGGTCTTTGGCACCTTTATGTGTGGAGTCTTGATGTCTTGTACAAATTGAAGAATTTAAGGGTATTAGACCAAGAATTTGCAAATGAACCCATCATAGGGAGAGTCCTCGTCAAGCCATTTTCATTGATATGTTGAGCATCTTCTAACTCCTTATGATTGAAGAGATATGAATTTTTGAAGTTGGTGTACCCCACCTTTTTGGGTCAGTCGACCAAACAAAAAGAGAATTTAATTATTTTTAAATTTGAATTGCATGTCAGCCTAGTTTGAGGTACTAAATTTCCTCCATAACCTATCTAAATAGAATATCAAACATTTCATTTGTTCATCAATCAATTCTCTCTTTTGGTATTTCGCAACTCTTGGATAAAAGTGCGAAACTTTGTAGAGGAGAAATTTTTGGGCATCTTCACTAAAATTGGCATAACTTTCTCATACGGAATCGGAATTACAAAATTCTTGGCTCATTGGAAAGCTTGTTACGAGGGCTATGTGATGACATGATATAGAGTTTATTTTGGTTTGTATATTGTTTCTTCATCTTGTGATCTTCAAAAAGGTATGGTTCATGCTTCTCGGTTTCTCTTGTGATGGCACATGTCTCTCATGGATAGAGTTCATCTTTGATCTTAGTATGTGATCCTTTATATTGGTATGTCCCTTTGAAGTCATTGAATACGTTATGGAGGCTATGGTGATTGTTATCTTGGCATATATCTTGATGTGATCTTGATTCTTGATATAGATCTTGATGATTATCTTGGATATTATTGGCATAGATCTTGGTGTTTGTCTTGTTGTATAGTGTAGTATTGAATGAGAAGTTGGCATGCAAGTATTAGATCTTGTGAGTGATTTCTTTGATGAACCTAAGTGTTTTCTTTGAAAACTAGTTTGACAAGCGTTGATCATTGTGCCTTTTACCTAAGTGGAGCTAGACTGTTATTGACTGTTAATGACAACCTTTGGCAGTATTGTAAGTGATTATTTGCTTGATTTGTTAACTTGATTTGAGTGGAGTGAAAAATCCTTTTGTGTCTAAGAGTTTATGAGACTAGCTGAGTTTGACATAGTTGGTTAAGTCTTATCTTCTTAGCTGAGGTTAGTTGGTTGAGGTTTATCATGTTTAACTTTCAAGTATTCCTTAACTGTGATTGAGGTTGGTTGTGGTGTCATTGAGTTGAGTGTGTTTAGACAAAGTTTTGTTGACCGTATGTGAAGTCTCTTGGTTTCTCAAATATGTCTCTTACTTGATGAGCTAGGCCAAGTAAGAAGTGTTGGTTGACTGTCAGATCACTTGATTAGATTAACACAACTATATGATTGATTTGGCATAGGTACGCATGCAACTTGGTACAGGTTGGTTCAATTGAGCATGATTCGCACAGGTTGCCTTATGTGCAGTTGGTCTGATTCAGACTGGCTGAGTTGTATGAAGCAGTGGTTAGGGATCAATTGATGAGTAGTGATTAGATGATTAGCAGTGGTTAGTATGGCAGTGGTTGTGCAATGTGGTACAGATTGTGCAATGTAGTACATGTGTTGATTAGCAGGTCCGTAGGATCAGTGCGGCTGTGGTTCAACTGTTTCTATCTTCATATCAAGGTGGCAAGACGGGGCAAGGAAAGGGGGTTGTATCCTCCTTCCGATTGTAGCCGAAGAACTAGGGAGTTGGAGCTTCCTTCAGGTTGTAGCCTATAAATCAGGGGGTTTATCCTCCTTCTAGTTTTAGCTGGAGAATTGAAGTCAATGTAATAAGGGGGTTATTGCCTTCTTCCAGTTGTAGCTAGAGAATTGAAGTCAATGTAATAAGGGGCTTGTTGCCTCCTTCCAGTTGTTACTGGAAAACTATTATTATAAAGGCTTCCATGGTTTTTCCCCCAGAACTTGGTTTCCACGTAAAATCTGGTGTACTATGTATCATGTTATGATTCTTATGTGTTGATGATGATATAATGATAATGTGATAATGCATAATATTGAATAAGTTGTTGATTGTTAAAATTGAAAAAGTGATAAAAGTTGCGCACACTGGTTCACCCCCCCTCTCAGTGTACCTAGTGTATCCAACTTCATCATGTGGCTTAAGATTGGACTCCACAGGCTCAAGGTCATTTTCTACTATTGCAGTAGTACTAGTTAAATGCCAACGTTGCCTAGAAGCACGAGTTCGACTAGTGCATGCCATCCTTAGAATCTATGGATCTACATTTGCATGAACTGATGATAATAAAGGATTTGCAACCAACGAAACCTCCGTCAAGTCCTCCATCTCAATATCCAGATCGAAATCCTCATCATGATCAAACTCTAGCACTTGAGTCTCCACTACCCAATCTAACGTTGAATCTATATCATCCAACACAATGGGATTCGTATCGAGTCTTTTGTTCAACAATTTGTTGCACCTGAGTCAGAGGTTGTACTACACAAAGACTAGATCATTTAATTGTTTATACTCTAAACGATGTCTCTTATTCGTTTGAATCTGCTCAAACACAGACCAATTGCACTAACACTTGGAAGAGCTATAGGTTTGACTTAAGACCCGAATTACAAACTTTTGCAATTGAGAACATTGGCCAGCAAATTCCTACCACCAGTGTGCTACAAATGTAAATAGTCAAGACAAAGTTATTTCAACAAATTAGATTGTGAATTTGGCTAAAAGATGAGGTATTTACAATTTAAAGTTTAAACAACATATTTAAATAAAACAATGGAATTGTTTAACTGGTTGGTCCACATATCTTGCAATCTTAGCCACATTTTTTCTAAAGGTATTTGTGGTGTTGGTGAAAGAGTTGATCTACTGGTGTATCACCAACTAGTCCATCTCATTTGGGACCATGCGCTCAAGGCACTCATACAATCCATTATTCACCTCTCTGCTTGGATCTTCACCAAATTGAGCTCTATAATGATACTATGGGCTTAACAAATACCTAGTTGCATGTATAGGGTGATGGAGTTGATTATTCCATCTCCTATCAATGATATCCTAGATAGGCCCATACTTACCAACTTTATCCTTGTGTACTACCCTTATTTGCTTTGTTTCCTTATTCATAGCCTCATAAATGTAGCCCATGGCTAATTTTTCCTCATCCACCAACCACAACATATTAACAAGTGGCTCAATGATTTTCACAACCTTTGTTGCTTTTTTCCCAAATGAAGAGCTTTTAATTCTCTTCTTGTTGTCTTTTACATCGTGTTGCATGCCCAACTAGATGAATTCCATTCATCACTTGAAAACATCTACTCCAAGTTCTGTGCTTGGGAAAGGAGAGATTGCAATGTGAAGAAGCAAGTTGCAAATCTAGTAATAACAGGCCTAACAGGTTCCCTGCCTTGTGTGCGTCTCCCCATCAAGATCAATACTCAAGTGTGGTTGTAGATGTACTTGGTGATCCTTTTGGTATGCTCTATAGTGTCCTTGATCCTGCCACATTTGCATATGTCCTCAAGCATGAGGTCTATGCAATGTGTCGTGCGCGGTGTCCAGAATATGGTTTTATGTTTTTCCTCTAACATCTTACCAGCAAGAATATAGTTAGAGGCATTATTTGTCATGACTTGCACAACATTAGTTGCCCCCACATGCTCAACAACCTCATCCAAAAGATGAAATAACAATTTTGCATCTTCCACATTATCAAATGCATCACATGATTTCAAAAATATGGTTCCTTGTGGAAAGAGACAAGGAATTTTATGAAGGTACGGTTCTTTACCTCAATCCATCCATCCGATATGATAGTGCATCCTGTTTTGACCCACGAATGTTCAAGGTCCTTAAGGTATTTATCTATAAACACAATCTCTTTTTGCAAAAGAGATCCCTTCAAGTCATGCATACTAGGGCCTTTGAAGCCTTTACCAGCAGCTATAACAACATCCCACATAGGTTGGTAATAAGAAGAGCAGGCAACATTGAAGGGGAGATCAACATCATACCACTATCTAGCTATGTACTCACAGGAAACTTATTTGTGCTACCTCTTCTAGTGGGCATCTAAGGTGGGATGAACTTGTGTTGAAGGCGATTGAGAAGCATTGGCACTGATAGACATGATGGAAGGTGTGAAATAGATTTGAATGTTACTCTTCCTTTTTCCCTTATTGTGTGTATCTTTTGTAGTCTCAGAGGGTGGAACATATTGAAAATGATCCCAAAGAGTGGTAGAAGGGATAGATGAAGAGCCGTCATTTGAAAAATTAGAAGCATAGGTCTTGCCCATCATTTCCGCAAGCCTCATTTTTTTTCCTATTTCTTCCTCTCTCTCCTTTTGCTTATCCTTACCCTGTTCAAAGTTTCAAACCTCTGAAACTATTCTTGCAAATCAACCCTAATCAACCCAATCACATCTAATTGAGCTTCGCATGCCTTAACTTGGCCTTCAATAGCAGTCAAGTGATGTTTCAACCTAAAAATGCCTCCCCTCCCTTAATCACTTTTTTGCAATACTTGCAAAACATCTCCCCCTCAATGACATTTGCATGGAACCATGCATGATATTTTGCTTATGGGGCCCTTGTACAGGTACTCTATGAGTCTATAGAATGCAGATTTGAACTTGATGTTGACTGTTGAACATGCAAAGAAAAAAAAACAAAATTTGAAGAATATATAATGTGAAAAAAAATAAAATGGCAAGGTTGACAGTTAACTGTTAAAATGATAAGCTAACACAATTAAAATAGCAAGCTAACCCAATTAAAGATTAAAATAGCAAGTTAACTGTTTAGTGATTACCTCCTCTAAGGCATCCATAGGGTCCAACAGTCACACAGCAGTGCACATTGCAAACTCCAACTTCCAAGGCTCAACTTTCAAATAGGCAAGTAGATTCCACAGTCCACACTCCGCATCCACTGGTCCACTGCTCCAGCCTCCAACAATCAACTCCCAGTCTCCAGTACTTGCAACTCCACTGGCAACTGCTCCATTGCTAGACTCTAGTTTGTTGAGTCGTTGATTGCTCCACAAGTCCACTCTACACAGGGCACGGTCCAGTCACCACTATCCCAGTTCCAACTCTCACTATCCATGGTTGTCTCATTGTCATAGACTCATGAGTCATGACTCAGTTCACAAGTTGTGGCTCTCCCACAAGCTGCATAGTTCATTGTTCAACAGTGACGACTCACGACTCAATTCACTATTCAACACAGTGACAATTCAAGCTTCATGTGGCTCTTCACGTCTCCTCAACGATAAGAGGAATACATAAAAAAAAAAAAGTTGGGGTGATCAATAAATAAGTTTACTGCTAGGTTGGTTAGGTTAGGGCCTTAGGCAAAAATAAAACCAAAAACGCTCTGCTTTGTAAAGTTCGCGGGTCCCCACAAGGCCACATGAACTTCCTAGCAAACCGGCCAAAATTTTACGTAAATTGATCGATTTGACCAATTTGGCACCGAACTGGTTTGCTGACCGAGTTGGATCGGTTACCTATCAACTTAGTAATTGGCTGAAACCGAAATCGATTTGGCCAATTTTTAAGACTATGATTTAGATCATTATCTTATATCGCATTTTTCTTAAGGCATTGGTTTCTTAATTGGCATATCATATATTATGACGAGTACTAAGCGATCTTTGGGACTGTCTTGCATTTGCTTATTTTCATTTCTATAAGTTGCTAGATCAATTTACTGTCTTGTTTAAATAACTCTTTTAGTTTCAAATTAACTCCTAAATTGCTTTAAGCACTCTGTGTTAGATTATTTTATTAAGGTCTACCCCCCTTAACTTTGTTTAGGAGTTGGCCTAAACAAAGGAGTCGAGTGTCCAAGTGACAACAACCTGACTCAAGGCTTTCCCCCAAGACCGTGCCTAGTGAGTTAAGATTTTCTCATCCGAAGTTGCAGATTAAGCAATAGCAAGACCTATATGGAAGCATCTAGTAAAAAAGTCTAGTGAAAAATGGAGAAAGTAGAAAAAACAAAACTATTCACTAGAGCTAAAATTCTTCAATGTGGACATTAAAATCGTGTTTTTCCAAGTAAAGGCACTTCTATGCAAAGCAAGTATGGTAGCTTCTATTGTTACATTGAAGAGATGTGTTGTAAAGGAAATTTTGAACTGCTAAATGTATTAATGAACCATTTAATTTACAGGTTATATGGAGAAACAATGGAAAATTAGGTGCAACAAAGTATTTAAAGAAGATGAGGGAAACATATATCTTTGTGGACTATTTGAATACTCTAAACAATTATTCTGTTGGCAGGCCTTTTTACAGTATAAACAACGAGATTTTTTTATTTTTGTGCCTAGGAAAGGGTTCCCCTTTTTGCCTAAGTGTTATATATAAGGGGAAATTAACATGACCCTTGCAATTAATGACTTGAGATGAGTTTTTAATTTTCACTTTAGTGATTAAAGTGACTTTTTGGAAAAAATTAATTTTAAGTTGAGTGAAAGGAGAGAAATAAAGTGCACATTATTTATCATCCATTAATCTAAGCAAATTTGGGCCCTTGGATTAGATGGCCATTGAGCTTCCTCATTAAACACCAAAAAGGCAAAAGAAGGCAAGTGAGACTCATTCTTTTTTTCCATGAGAATTGGAGAGCTGAGAAGGAGGAGAAATCGCACACTGAGAGAGAGCAGCAGTGGGCACATTTCCCAATGACCGTACAACAACATTAAAGGCAATTTCGTACAGTGAATCTCGAGGAGTTTTCTGGGCACAAAAATCGAGGTCCATACAACAACATTTATTGTTGTTCCATACAACAGTGGCACAAATTTAGAGACTGTTCTGGGAACGAAAATAGATACTATTTTGTACAGTAGTGTGCACGAATTTTGAGGCAGACTATACAGTACATGGGCACAAAACTCCAGGTGATTTCATATAGCAGGGAGCTCAAAAATCGAGGTCCGTATAGGTCATATTGTACATCAGTGGACACGAAAATCGAGACAGTTCATACAGTCAGTTTTGGTACGGTTTTCAAGGCAACTTATTGACTTAAAATTTCAGACTGTAAAATTTCTGAATTCTGTCATTTTTGCCATGTAGTATGTAAGAGATAAGTTCAACTTTGCTTTGAAATTGTTGTACTTTAGTTTTATAGAAGAAAATAAAATTCTGTCTCTCAAGAACAGGTTTCTCCAGAGGTTGGGGTTTTGCCTGGGTCAATTTGACCAAAATAAGTGTACCTGATTTTTATGTGTGATTGTGTTTTATTTCTGCTCATTGAAGTTGTAAAAATTCTTCATGTGCTTCTGTCAAAATTGTTTATGAGAAAATTAACTAATTTGCGGCTGAAAGTAAATTGGGTTGGGCATTAAACAATGATGAAAATGGTGGCATGAAACCTTGTTAGGGAATGAGCTAAAAATTTACATGGTATCAGAGCTTGGTTAAGGAAGGAGCAAAATTAATACAGTGAAAATTTCATACTGTTAGTGGAATTCTTTTGTCAGTGGGAAGCACCTTGTTGAAACTTGAATTTGCAATGAAATGGCAACAGGACTTAGGTTGGAGGATAAGCTAGATGGTGTTGGGAATTTTGTCCCATGGAAAGCTTGATTGGTGCTTATATTGGAGGAAAATGAATTATGGGATGAATGGTTCATAGTACACAAGGGAATCCTATTCAAGTTCCTGCTTCCAACGATCCACAAGCACTTGCAACCTTCAGCCTTCAACAGGAAGGATATAAAAGCTAGAAGAATCATTCTAGATGTAGTTAAAGACCATGTTATCCCACATATCTCCAGCAAAGACTATGCATAGAAGACGTGGGATGCTTCGATCATCTTGTTCCAAAGTTCAAATGAGAACAAGAAAATGGTGTTGAGGGAAACACTAAAGAGTATTAAGATTGCCAAAGCTGAGGGAGTGACTTCCTAGCTTACTAGGATATCTCAGGTGAGAGATGAGCTTGCAGCACTAGGGGAGGTTGTTTATGGCACTGAGCTAGTGCAGACAACTGTGAATGGGGTTGCAAATCCTTGGGCTATTTTTGTGGAGGCTATAGTAGCCAGGGAGAACTTACCTTCTTAGACAAACTTTGGGATGACTTCATATAGGAGGAGACCCGAAGAGGTCTTGTGCAAGGGAGCTCTTCTACTAGGAGGGAGGATGAGTAGAATGTGGCTTTCACTGCTAAGGGAAATAAGAAGTCCAAGAAGGACCCTAGGAAGGGTGGGGCTAAGCAGCAGGGTGGACAAAAGAAGGACTTAAGCACTGTAAAGTGCTTTGCTTGTCAGAAGTTTGGGCACTATGCTGGACAATGTCCACAAAAGAAGAAGAAGAAGCAGACAACAGCTTCGGCGGAGGTTGATGAGTTTACTGCTAGATTCAAGAGAGATTTTCTCTATGTGCTGGGCATGTTGAAAGAGAGAGCATCCATCATCACTGGTACAGACATTGAGATTGAGAGGGAGCATTCTTTGTTGACTGGCTATTCTTTTAGTGCATCCACCACTAGCACTTGGCATATTGACAGTGGAGCTTCAAGCCACACGATTTGTGCTCGAGAGATGTTCTTTGGGCTTTCACAGGAAGGTATAGGTGTGGAGGTAGTGTTGGGGGATGGAACAGTTGTTAGAGTTGTTGGGCATGGGACCATTACATTTCAGAGAGAGTCCATGAGTCCCATGACTTTGAGAGATGTGTTGTTTGTACCTGGCCTGAAAAAGAATTTGATATCAGTCTCCATGATTGGGGACAGGGGACTTGGGGTATCTTTCATGGATTGACATGTATGCATTTTCCCCAAGACTGTAGGACCATCTGTGTCTGACGCCATTGGAGTTAGATATGGGAAGCTATACAAACTCTTATTTCAGGCCCAACATGCTTTGACACATAGCAACAACAGTAGCTTTGTTAGGTATGGCATAAGAGGATGGCTCATGCATCATCCATCTTTGAGGATGTTGAGGGACATGGTTACAGGATTTCCTAAGTTCAGCACTAAGCACAGTGATGTATGCAAAGGGTGTGCTTTGGGAAAGTACACCAAGACTGCATTTCTGAGCAGTGATAGCAAGTCAGCTGGAGTGCTTGATTTGATACATTCTGATTTGTGTGGTCCTATGTCATCTGTTTCTCTGAGAGGTTTTGAGTATTATGTGGCATTCATTGATGATCATTCCAAGAAGACCTGGATCTACTTCCCGAGGAGCAAGAAATCTAAGGTCTTGCAGAGGTTCCAAGACTTCAAAGCTCTTGTGGAGAACTAGACTAGGAGGAGGATTCAAGTACTCAGATCAGATAAAGGGGGTGAGCATAGCTCCAAGGATTTCGATGAGTATTGCATACAGGAGGGCATACAGAGATAGTTGGCAATACCATACACTCCTAAGCAGAATGGAGTGGTGGAAAGGAAGAACCGATTTATTATTGGAGCAGCGAGAGCCATGTTACCTGAT
Organism: Pseudotsuga menziesii; assembly: GCA_001517045.1. Classification (NCBI taxonomy): domain Eukaryota; kingdom Viridiplantae; phylum Streptophyta; class Pinopsida; order Pinales; family Pinaceae; genus Pseudotsuga; species Pseudotsuga menziesii. The sequence continues at coordinate 102,674 of LPNX010897916.1, forward strand.
CAATCACTTCCCTTCTTTCTTTGGGCCGAGGCATGTAGTATAGTTGTATACCTTCAAAACAGGAGTCCCCATTGTGCCTTAGGGAGCAAGACACATGAGGATATTTTCACAGGCAAGAGACTTGAGGTTAGTCATTTTCGCACATTTGGTTGCCTGACTTTTTCACATGTCCCTTCTGAGAAGAGGACAAAGCTTGATCCCAGCGCAGAGAGAGTCATCTTTGTGGGGTATGATGAGACTTTGAAGGCCTTCTGCATTTATCCTCCTGCCTTGCAGAAGGTTGTTGTGAGGCGAGAAGTGAGATTTGAGGAGCGGGCTATCAGGAAGTCCAGAGAGTTAGTCCAGGAGGAGCAGTACGTTCCCACACCTAAAACAACTTCACAGGTACCTTCAGTATAGAGTATAGGTTCACAAGTTTCTCGAGTTACTTCACCACAGGTTATAGGGACAAGATCTCCAGGTTCAATGCTTCTGTCAGTAGGTACTTCGAGGACAGGTTTTGGTTCTGAGGTCACAGGTTCACCTTTAACAACTATCGGATCACAAATTTCACCGGTGGTTGGTTCACCAGCGCTTGGTATACAAGTTTCTAAGCCTTCTACTTCTGGGAGTTCTCCAGATGATGACAAACCAGTCTGGGAGTGACCTTCAGGGAAGAAGCCTAAATGGCTTCGTGATTTCTTGAAGGAAGCAAAGAATTTTAGAGCGCCCAAGGAACTAGTGAGGACTATAGTGATGCCAGATAGGTTGGGTATGGCCTTGGTTGCTAGTCTTTGTGATTCAGAGCCATCTACTTTTGAGGAGGCCTCTCAACATGATGTTTGGAGAGATACCATGATGGAAGAGTACCATTCCATCATGAAGAACGATTTTTTGGAGATTGTTCCGAGACCTGAGGGGAAGTCAGCGATGACTTCTCGATTGATGTATCTGGTCAACTCTAGGCCATATCTGTGTTTTGCGATGAACACTCTCAGTGAGTTCATGGTGGAGCCTAGGAGAGTGCACTGGGTTGCTGCAAAACATGTGTTGAGATACCTTGCAGGTACAGTGGATTATTGTCTAGATTATACGAGATTGAATGGCATTAGTTTGATTGGCTTCAAGGATTCAGATTGGGCAGGAGATGTGGCAGACAGGAAGAGCACTTCCGAATGTTGTTTCAGTTTGGGCTCGGCAACAGTGTCGCGGTTAGTCGGAAGCAAAAGTATGTTGCTTTGAGTTCTGTAGAGGCTAAGTACATTGCAGCTAGTCAGGCTAGTTGCGAGGCACTATGGCTTCACAAGTTATTGGTGGATTTATTTGATTGAGAGTTGAGACAAACGGTGATTTATCGTGACAATCAGAGTTGCATCCAGCACCTTGAGAATCCAGTATTTCATAACAGGTCAAAGCATATTGAGATCAGGTATCATTTCATCCGTGATTATGTTCAGAGAGAAGCTGTGAAGTTGCAGTACATTTCCACTGATGAGCAGGTTGCAGATATCTTGACGAAGTCTCTTGGAAGAGGCAAGTTCATTCATTTCAGAGACAAGTTGGGTGTGGTGCAGAACACCTTACTTGGTAAGAGGGAGTGTTGATTTTTGTACCTAGAAAAGTGTTCCCCTAGTGACTTTTTGCCTAAGTCACTTAAAAGGGGAAAATAACATGACCCTTGCAATTAATGATTTGAGATGAGTTTTGAATTTTTACTTTAGTGATTAAAGTTGAGTAAAATTAATTTTGGAGAGAAATAAAGTGCACATTATTTCTAATCCTTTGATCTTAAGCAAATTTGGGCCCTTGGATTAGATGATCATTCAGCTTCCTCATTAAACACCAAAAATGCAAGGGAAGGCAAGTGAGACTCATTCTTTTTTTTTCATGAGAATTGGAGAGTTGAGAAGAAGGAGAAATTGCAGACTGAGAGAGAGCAGCAGTGGGCACGATTCCCAATGACCGTACAACAGCATTAAAGGCATTTTCGTACAGCATGAATCCTGAGTTTTCTGGGCATGGAAACCGAGGTCCATACAGCAGCATTTATTGTTGTTCCATACAGCAGTGGCACAAATTTCAAGACTGTTTTGGGCATCAAAATCAAGAATGTTCCATACGGCAATGGGCACAAATTTTGAGGCAGTTCGTACAGCTTTTGGGCATGAAAATCAAGGTTATTCCGTACAGCCGGGAGCATGGAAATCGAGGCCCATGCAGGTCGTACGGTACAGCATTGGGAACGAAAATTGAGACAGTATGTACAGTCAGTTTTGGCACGGTTTTCAAGGAAGCTTGTTGACTGAAAATTTAGACTCTAAAAATTTTGAGTTCTGTCATTTTTGCTGAGCACTGTGGAAGAGATAAGTTCATCTCTGTTTTGAAATTGCTGTACTTTAAATTTATAGAAGAAATTAAAATTCTCTTTCTCAAGAACAGGTTTTCGCCGGAGGTTGGGGTTTTGCCTAGGTCAATTTGACCAAAAATAAGTGTGTGACTGTGTTTTATTTCTGCTCATTGAAGTTGTAAAAATTCTTCCTGTGTTTCTGTCAAAATTGTTTATAAGAAAATGAACTAATTTGCAGCCGAAGGTAAATTGAGTTGGGCATTAAACAATGATGAAAATGGTGGCATGAAAAAGGGTTAATGACCTAAAAATTTACAAGATTAAAAATTGAAATTTTGTGTTTTATTTTCTATGCTTGTGAACATTTAGCCTATTTAAAAATCAATATTGCGAGCTTTTTCTTATTCATTCTTTTAGTGCATGAAATATAATATTATTAGTTTTACTGCCAAGTATATCTTAAAACTATTAATTAAGCAATAGAAAGTCTGAAAACATTTAAAAGGAGTAAAATAGTTATAAAAAATGCTTCTTGATAATGCCAAAGTAATAAGTAAATTGTATGTGCTTCATGCATTGAAATCCAAATCCAAGTAAAAAGAAACTCGTGTGCTTATACTGTAATGGGTCTCGTTTAAACATTTGTGGCTTATTGGGGAAAGGTCACTGTTTGTTGTAGTTATTTTGTCTAACTAGTTACCACTTGTAGCATTTAGGAGGGGTGTCTTTCTCGGTGTAGTTAAACTGTTCAAGATTGAAGGTAAAGTGGTTTATTTGGATCAGTGTAACATTTTTTACAGTTGGGCCTCTTCCTTTGATTAGTTGGACATTCCTCCATTACAATTGTAGTAATGCATGCAGTCCTAGTGGAAGAAACTTCTTTCCATGCTTGCAAACTCAAACAATCCACTGTTAATGGTGAACAATATGCCATCCGTGCTTGATAAAGTTATGGACACATTCACATTGTCCTTTATGAGAGCATTTTCTCTGATTTAAGAAATTTCTGGCTTTGTATTTAAGGTCGTGCTCATTATGATTTATTGATTTACTATAAATCTCAATACAGACTAATATTTTGTGAAAACAATGTAGATTATCTGTAATCAACTCTAGCATGTAGTTTAATACAGAAGAATCAGCTCTCTGGAACTGACATCTAGTCTTGTTTACAGGTTCATGCCTGTCTACCACGCTTGCTTTTCCATGTGCAAGATGATGAACTTAATGTTCGTCAGGCATGCAAGGTGTGTAACTTGCCAGTCTGGACAAATCCTTCAATGCATTTGTGGTTTCTTTATTCTTTTCATTTTCTAATCTATGTGCTGATATTTGCAGTCTACATTGCGACAAATCTTGCCTTTATTGAACGTTGAGCATATGACATTATTGGTCAACAGTAGAGTTTTTAATTCAGACCACAGGTGAACAGCACTGTGCATTAATAATTGTTTTCTCGATGTAGAATAATCTACTATTCATTGAACATCAGTGCAGGATCTCTAATTTCATATAGTTCCATGCTTGCCTTTGCAGTTTGTTATTCAAGGTTGTGTTCAAATTCAAGATTGTGTTTGCTGTGAGAATGATGTCCTTGTATTTAAGAGAAAATGTATATTTAATCTACTCCTCCTATCTATAACTTCCATCTTATGATCTTTTCAAGAAGGGAATAGAGATGATTAGTGGACAAAACATCTACTGGCCTTTTTGTTAGCAAGTTACCTGTATATTAAGATGGAGTCCAAGTTCCAATTTGATTTTGCACACCCCTGTTACAGTTCTAGAATCCTTAGCACGGTACTCAGGATTACTCATCTTCTTGCTGTATATTCTTATTCAATGCCTCTTTCATTGGAAGTCTTTCCCTTGCTCTCTTTGGCTGATAATCTTGAAGAGGAACTTCTTGCAATTGGTTTCCAAGCTCCTGAAGAATATGGTATTTTTGGGACATCCTTTCTGGTGATTCTCATACCAAAGCTAGAAATTGTATAACATTCTTGAAGAACTCGTTCTAGTGCAGAAAAACCACAAACCTAGCTTTCACACCACTGCTACAGTTTCGACCTTTGACACTTGTAGCTTAAGCACAAATGAGACAGTGTAATACATTGGCTAGGTAATAAATGGTCCTGTGACATCAGGGAAGGCTATATGGATAATGTGAATGTCCTTGTACAGAACCTCTCTTAATGTTCAGAACCATCTGATCTTACTCTAACACTATAGAATATAGCCTAGACTCATAGCTCTCATGCCACTCTGGCCCCAACCTATAGTCTTGGGGTTCATGATGGTTATCTTTAATTGTTTGGGAGCACTTATTTACAATGTAATGAAATAATAGTATTTGTTCAAGGAGGGCATGGTTATGCCCTCAGCCTAGATAGAATTTTACCTTTAATGTGCCATGCTCAAGTAATGATAATAGTAAATTATGATGTTACCTGGCGGTATGCATAGATATGTTCCAAGCCATCTCCCCTTTGAGATACTTCATCCTGGAAGCAGGTAATAAGAACTGATGTTGGATTTCAATTTCTACCACAATTAAATAACAAATCATATTCTTCACCTGGCACACGAAGGCTTATGATCATCACAAGCATTAGCAGTTTGATCCAACAAGACATATTCTTCACCTCGCACACGAAGGCTTATGTTCATCATGAGCATTAGCAGTTTGATCTGTTGAATGATCAAAGGAATGCTGTACATATGACAAGAATCCGAGAAAGAATGAGTAAAGGATGATGCAATACAGGTCTGAATCCCAGGATTCATTAGATAATATAATATCTTCGACAAAATTCATCTTAATCGTTTGTAAAACATTATGGATTTTAGAGGCAAGGACAAAAACTTCACCGATGCATGCAGTGCTTTTCAAATTCTAGTGAAATGGTTTGAGCTTTTGTTTTATCTTAATAATTGTTGAAAGTAGGTAGATATTGAATATCTTGTTGGTCATCGATTTGATATCCTTAATATGCAATTATACTGTATCTAAATTAATACTTGTGTCAAAAGATTTGCTTTGACTTCCTCATTTAATGTACGTTGTTACCTTCCAAACTGGCATGTGTAATTAAAGTTCCAAAGATTCACCTTAGCCTGGAGGAACCGAAGAGGAAAGGGCAATGTCACCACAACGATCCTCTTCCCTCTTTAGGTTGGTTCTTTGTAGCAGATGAAGGTACAATAAACATATTTAATTTGCAAAGTATATTGAATAATGAATAATGATAGAATGATGTCTTACAATGAGTGAATGGCCTGAATATATTGGCCTCCATGGAGTCTCTTCACGTAAAGCTATGTCTTTACGTGATGGTGATCCTTGGTAATCACAATTAAATTATTAATTACTGTTATAATCATTATTTGTAATTAAGTTTGTTACATTGCCACCCCCTTAAGGCATGTTTTGTCCTCAAAGCATAAAAAAATTGTTTCTCTCTGGTTGAGCATGCATGATATTGGTGGAATAAGTGCCCAACGGCATCATCCCATTCCACACATTGGACTATGTCCATCCCATCAAGTGGTAGCGTATAAAATCTCGATTTGATTTCTATGTCTTGTATTTGAACAGAAATTTTATGACATCTTCCCTTGGCGTTGACATGATGTCCATCCGCGACCTTAATAGTGAGATCCCTTGTGTGGTGCACTAAAAGGTTTAACTCTTTAGCTACATTTATGTCTACACAGCTATGCGTGCTACCAGAATCTACAAGGATTGTTAGTTCCTTGTTTTTAACAATTCACATGAGATTCAATGTCTTGGGCTGTGAGTTTTTGGTCTTAACTATAGACAAAATCGTCGTTTTCTCTACCTCTTTTCTTGGAACCTTGACCTCATTAGTCTTCCTACGATGAGGGGGGGTATATTTCATGGTTGCGTTTTATTTTTTTGGATGTCTTCTCCTTGTGGCACATTATCATCACTATTAGTTGATTGTGTGCATGAAATTGATGATAGTGATACTTTTCGCGATGATTCGTTGCTATCCAAATCTGAATTGTAGGCTACAAAGATTTCATTTTCTATATTTGAGACTTGTACTTGTTTCCCATTCTTTATTTGATAGTATTGTAATGATGCATTTTCACATCTATGCCCTGAAGTTCAATGTTTCCCACATTTACAACAAGGGCTGTCCTTTTTTTTCCTTTTCTAAATGAACATATTTGTTATCTATTGATGTGCTATAACTAGATGATTTTGTGATAATAGTAGCCCCATGTTGAGTATTTACCTTTCTTTCGATTATTCTTGCCATGCTTCTGGCCTCCACCAGATTCCTTGGCGTTGAAAGTTTTAGCTCGCTACAGATAATGGACTTCAACCCTAAAATATTTAGTTTTAGTAATTGATCATTCATAAGGTTAGGGAATCTTGTAGCTAGGACTTCCCATTCATGAGTATATTCATTCACTGTCCTTGTTTGTTGCAAATGAGTGTGTTGACCACCTAACCAATTAGGTGGCCAACCATGTACCATGTGCATTGAAGATGAGAAAGAGTACCTTATGAAGTTTTTTTCAAGCAAGGCAGCTCTTCTTATCTTTTTTTCCATGAAATTTCCACACCCCTATAGGGGATGTTGTAATGATATGCCAACATAAAGGTTTAGATTTTGTATAACTTGGTTACCTAGGACTTTATTATTAGGGAAGTCCTTTCATCGAGTGTTTTTTCCCATAGATATTTAAAATTCATTTTTAGTGATATTTAATTCTCTGAGTTTTTCACTCAAAAATACCTCCAAAGTGGTGAAAGGCGTTCAAATGATCGAGTCCACAGGGAGACTAAGGCCTAGGAATGTTCTATGTAACCATGCTAGACACTATGTAGATTCTTGTGGAATTTCACTAGGTTTTACCTAGGATTTTTTAATTTTTGGTGATTAAAAATGTTCCTCAGCATAAAAATGTTGTAATAAAAGGAGTGTGAAATGGCATATAATGCCCGTGGATTGGGGTATGGTTACTCAAAATCAATTGCATGAGCGCCCCTACACCCTTGGGAAAAGTTTGAAGTCATTCGGACAAGTCTTGCTAAGGTTTTGGTCACATTTTTCAAAGTCAGTCAAGGAAATCAAGAAAATTGGTAATTAATTAGCAAGGCAAATTTTGGAAAAGTGCCTAAAGTCACTAGAAAGGGAAAATTAAGTTTCTAAGTGTTATATTATGTTCCTAAGGTGACTTTAGAAGAAAAAATCCCCTCCCATGCAAGTGTTTCACAAGAATGAAGATGTCACCAAAGGGCACCCTCCTTCTTCATGGAAATTGAGATAATTGAAAATAAGCCAAAGTAAGGGCTCCCACTTTGGGGGTCTCCCCCTTTGGGCCTAGAATGAAGATTAAAAATATTAGAGGGAGATTTCTCTCCCATTTCTATTTGATTTCTCACCCTAGGAGGAAGGAAGGAAGGAAATATTTTAACGTCCGCGAGGCTAAGCATAGCCTATGGGACAAACCAACTCGCATGTTGTTTTCTGCAATTCAATCCTTTGTCTATTCAACTTGATGATGAGCGCCCCCAATTTTTCCACAGTCCCCTCGTTAAATAAATCATCCCAAGATTTATCCGCCAAGACATTTGCGTACCAGTCCCTATTGTCCTTAAAGGCTTCACACTCTAAAATGAAGTGTTTTTCTGTCTCCATCTTACCAGTGGTGCAAAAAATACACACTCTTTCTACCTAGGCTTCTTTTGGCCTTTTCCAGCGCCCGGTCGCACAACGGAGTTGATGGGAATTAGTTCTTAATTGAGCAATGAGAATTTTGGCTTTCCAAGGTATATTGGCCCCTATGTACGCCTTTTGATGCTGATTGTAGGTAGCGTTAAACTCTTCAATATTATACTTTCTCTTTCTCCCTAGCTCTTTATCCCAAGTTCGCTTGTGGAACTTATTGATAACAAAAGCCTTTATTTCTTTACTATTCGTAGGACACGTGCTCAAGCACATATCCCACTTGCTAAGTCATTTAGTATTTTACCGCATCCAAGTCTTCTTTCTTTTGCACAATATGTCATTGAAGTCATCTACCTTCTTCCATTTGCTCAACTCTTTTTAGATATCTTATGAGTCTCACCATAGCGATTGCTTCAATAGAAGCCACCCCCATTTCACTTAGCATGATTTCATATGGCATTGAACTCTTAATTTTGAACTTGCTTGTGATCATGTGTTTTTGAATCTTTTCTATTTGCTTCCACTATAAGTTAGAGATACTGCTGGCCAAAACTTCACAACCATAGAGAACAATCGGTAAACTAAGAGCCCAAAAAGGGTTTGCATAGTTTTTCAGTCCCATAACTCTACCTCTCTTCACCTATTTTGGAAAGCATAAAACACTTTCCAACCTCCTAGAGTTCTTTTTTTCCTGCAGCCTTCCCAACTCAAAAACTTTTGTTGAAGTTGATTTCGAGGTACTTGTAATCTTCCACTACTTCAAGGGTATTGTCTTCAAAGTAGAACTTATGTTGTTTATGTTTTCTTCTGCGAGAAAAAACTACCACTTTCGTCTTGCTAGTATTTACTTGCATCCCAATTGTTCTACAAAAGTGCTCAAGGGAAATCAAGTGCTCTTGCAAGCCACGAGCAGACTTAGCAATCAAAATAAGGTCATCTGCATACAAAAGAAGCCTTATCACATACTCGCCCATTAGGACGCCATCCCCACCCTCTAGGTTTAACCACCCTTCAAGTTTGTCAATATATAAGCCAAAAAGGGTAGGGGATAATGGGCACTCTTGCTTGACCCCAATATTGCTTCTGAAACTTTCGGAGATACCATCTGATGTTCTAATTTTGACTTTGACCTCCTCATATAGCCTATGAATAGCTTCTCTAAGTTGTATAGGAACCCCAAGTTCCTCCATTCTGTGCCATAGTTTATCCCTGGGAATCGTGTCAAAAGCGTCTTTGAAATCGACAAAGCAACAAAAGGCTTCCCCTTTTTTCCTTCACACTTTTTCAATGATGTGCCTTACAGTAATACCATGGTCCACCGTGGAATGTTTACGTCTAAAACCTGCTTGTCCTTTAGCACGCTTGCCCCTTTCTTTCGCCCACTTGCTAATTCTATTTTCTAGCATGCTTCCAAATAGCTTTGCAAACAAGGGGTTTATCATTATGGTCCTATAATTGGAGGGATCGTTGACATCCCCACTCTTGAAAAGAGGAATTGCGAGGCTAGTTGTCCAATCCGTAGGGAATTCCTGCTGAATGATGTTGTTGAAGATTCCTATAATGTGAGGTGCAAGAGTTTTTGAACCCCACTTTAGATATTCAGCTTGAAGTTCTACTAAATCTTTGGCTTTTCCAACACCCAACTTCTTAATACCCACCTCAATCTCTTGCACGGTGAAAATCTTATTAATGGTGGCGGTGTTGACTAAGGGGGGAGGGGGTTCAACCTTAGGATTCCGCTCATAGAGTTGCCTTGCATACTCAAGCCACTGGTCTGCTGTAAAATTGTTTTCAGTTTGCTTCTTGCTCGCTTGAAGTTCCTTCCAAAATAGTTTGGGGTTGTTTTTCCCAAGGAAGATTAGCTCTTCCCTCCTTGAGACCATGAAATCAATTTTTTTCTTCCTTATAATCTTTTTGTACCTTTTTAAGTCTCTTTCCAATTTGACTCTCTCCACCTTCTCCTTGCTTTTTTGCACTCCTCATCGAACCAAGCATTAACAAGAAAGCAATTTGCTTCACATTTCCTATTCTTTGCTTTTCTGCATTTTGTGAGTGCCCTTTGAATTAAATTAGTTAGCGAACCAAGAGAAGTGGTTCCCCTCTTTGAGCTGCCACTCTCTCATTTTGACAAGTGGCTTGCGTGGACTTGAGCTTCCTCCTCACTCATTTCCTATTTAAGGAGTCTTCCCCTCCTCATTTGGGTTACAAACACACACACACACATTCTCTTGCTCTCTTGCCCCTTGCTCTTGCTTGGGCCATTGTAATTTTCAGCCATCTAGCTTTGGTAATCAAAATATTTGGTGAAATCTTGTGTCCATTGTTCCCATTGATGATTTGCTTCCATGCTTAAGGAGCTACACAAGTTTGGTTGGCCGAGGAAGCATACTAATTTGCTTTGGTAAGATTTATGGTATTTGTATTCCATAAATTTTGTGAGTTTTCATACTTGTAGAAAAAGAAGTTCATATATTTTCTAGTTTGAAGTTTATGATTTCTTTGCTATTTATTTTATTCTCACCTTCTAAAAGTCGTGTAGTGAAAATCTTATAAGTTGCAAGTTATTTGGATTGAAGAGTGGGATTCCTTGATTAGATGCCCCATTGCTTCACTTCTTGAAGAACAAAAGACCAATTTTCTCTTTCTTTACGTACAAATTTCTGCATTTTAATTTTAGTTTGTTGAGTGTTTCAAATCTGATTTTAACTCTTATATACTCAAGTTCTTTCAAAATTATTCATTTGGCAACTTTGTGTAAATTTTGTGAATATATTGCACTAACATACTAACTTCCCCAAAGTGATTTTGGGCACATTTAATCGTTTTCTGTTTGCTGGTTTTTAGCAGGTTGGTAACAAAACAAGGCAAAACTCTGTCAAATTTCAGCCAAGAAAGGTGTAAAAGCTACGCCAAAAGAAAAGCTTCAAGGCCATCACAAGAAAGGGGTGAAAACACAGTTTTTTCCACTTCTTTTCTCTTATTCTTTATGCTGAAATTTCAGCCTTTGTAACAAGTCCAAGAGAGTCTCTTGGACTTGATTTCTTGCTTTGCATTTTCAGTTAAACCAAGTTTCATTTATTTGCCATCCATTGCTAGCAAAAGAAGTTGGGCTTGCCCACCTTTGCATAAGCAATTGTTGATTGGCATGGGTTTAGATTGGTTAGAGTTTCATTTTGTTTTTATTTTCTTCTTTTATTTTGTCCACACCTTGCAAGTGATTTGGCTATGCCATCCTTGCAAAATCGTGTCGGATAAAGATTCAATTTTTGTTATTTTCAATTGCTCACACCTTGCAAGTGAGTTGGCTACGCCACCCTTGCAATATCGTGCTGGCTCACGTAATAATTGATAAATTCTTCAGTTTGTTTAAAATAAACCTTGCCCCAATCTTCGCCCCGTATTCACTCCCCTTGCCGGTTGGTCCGATCCTGGGTGACAAGAAATGAGAAGATTCGAGTTGGATAAAATAATAGGCATTTCAATCTATTATTGCAAGGTTGAGAAAAGAGGATTAGTGTGTGGAGCTAGAGGGGTAGAGGTCGTTGGGGGTCTCGTGGCAGTTAGTGTCCTCCTGTTGAGCAGCCGGCTAGTTCTTCGGACTGACTTGTGGAGCTAGGAGAGAGCCTTGTGCTCTATTGTTGAGCACCCAACAGTTTCTCTCAGTTGAGGGATAAGGGTTGGAGGTAGACACATTAGTTAATTGGTTTATTTTCTTATGCAAACACATTAATCCCCCAAGTTGAAGAAAGATGTTTAAATAAATTAAAATCTATTGGACCACTTGCACAACATCACGATCATTCATTTTATTTACTGTTGCAGTCATCTTTCATATGGTTCAGTTCTACTTCAAGCTCATCTCGTACACGTTAGTTCATTTGCTTAAAGTATTTTACATTTGATGAATGTGATCTTTTGATTATTATGGTGAACGAATGATTTAGAGCAATTTGTGCATTTTGGCAATTTCATTGTAATCTTTGTTTGTGACTCCTTAGCTTGATTTAGATAGGCATTGGTTCAGTAATACTATTTTTCTCTTGCCATTATATTTGGTTTACGAATAAAGAAAGATTTGCATGTCATTTGAAATTATTGCATTTTTCCATGATTGATTGCCGTAAAGTTTAAATTAATTTATTCATCTTTTTTTAACTCCTAAAACACAACCTGTGAAACATAGTAAATAAAGACTACCCCCCTTGACTTTTTTAGGAGTTGGGTCTAAACAGAGGAGTTAGGAATCGGGGTGACATTGGGTTCTAAACTCATAGTTTCCCTCAGGAATACACCTAGTGGTTGGAAAAATTTTCCACGGTCAAGTGTGTTTCAGGCAGCAACGGAGTGAACCTCATAAAAGTGTCATCTTCTTCATCATCATGAAATCGCTTAAGGAAGTTTCTTGTGAACATTTGCCAATTTACGGAGAACCCACTGGTTTTTTTAGACCACCAAATAAAACAATCATATGCGTTGCCTTTTAAGTACAAAGATGCCATTAATAATCATTTCTTATTCATTAGTAGGTGGGTTCATAGCTAGGATCCCTTCCATTTTATTGATTCATGCGATAGATTTTCAGTCATCTAATCCATCATACTTAGGAAGCTCAATCTTGATCTTATTCTCATGACCTGTGTTATCTTGATGTCTCTAACAACTTACATTTTGGTCGTCAGGGCTTAGTGGTGGTTTTCTATTTGCTAATGGTTGTGTTGATAATGCATCTACCCTTTCTGTTAGGTTAACAAGTCTTTGTGCGTGATCACAAATTATGCCCATTATTTCTTCCTTGTCCTCGATCCTTTTTCTTTATTCCTCTAACCAATGATCTTTAGATTGTTCTTCTGCCGACTTTCTTCGGTATCCTAATCAGAGATGTTTAGCACTATATATACAGGAGGCTCTCAGGTTCTGAGCAAACATTCTTCAGCCTCCCACCAGACCAGACACCACACAGAAGATCACAACATTTTTCAGCGTGCTACCACCAGCCAGGGGCACCAAGAGACCAACCAACATGGATACAGAGCTAGTTTCTAGATCAGTGAGGATCCGTGGAACCGTATCTCGGACCATGAGATCTCAACAGCAGGTTTGTACTAGATCTCTCTCTGAGAGACGGACTAGGTCCTCAAGAGCTCAACATCATGCAAACTCTTCTCGGCGGCAACTCAGTGGATGACCCACACCTCCTACCAGTTCCTCATCAGACCAGCAGACTTTGTTGAACTTCCTTCAGTTTTTTTCACTCAACCTCGGATGTTAGGAGTACTAGACCTTCCTTGATCCTAACCACTCTGGGATCTTCTCCACTAGAGGATCTCCGTCTCATTGCGGGGTTTTGGATTTGTGGTTGCGATCGGAGCTCTCTCATACTTTAGCCTAGCTGGCATTGTTCACTATTACTTTTTGCATTGTATTTCTTTTTAAAAAGGAGATTGTTTGGTCCTCCGCACTGTACGGACATCATTGTAACCAGCAGTCCTGTTGACCTACTTTGTGGTCATTAGTTGGACATAAATAAAATTATCTTATCTTATCTTATCTACCTTGTTAATCTTGTTAGTGAAAGAATGATTTATTGGCTCAATTAATTTATCGACCATGTCACTTAGTGCTTTTAGCCAATCCTCCAATCTCTTTTTATTGTTTTCAACATTACAGAGATGATGTCTTACGCTATTAACTTCATCTCTATATCGGTTTAAGTCGGCATGTAATTTGATGTTGTTCACCACTTTGGGGTTAATCTTCTTTATGGACCCCACTTTTTTATTCTTTTATAATTTTCACTTATAAGTCAAATTTTTAGTAAAAGAATTAAAAAGTGACTTTTCTAAGATAAAGTCTTATAAACTTAAAGTATATAACCCTTAGTTTATAACTTTATGACTTTATATGAAGTCTTTTTTTTTAAATGGCCCTTTTTTTTTAAATTGACTTTTTTCTTTTCACCAAGCTCACTTGGTTAAAAAGATAATTACAAATGATTAATTAAATGACGGGGGTCACGACTATAGGAAAAAGATCATATTTTATGGAATAAATGAAGAGTATGGACAGAAAATATCATGTGTGGATGGTGTGTGAACTACAACTGGACCATGGAATGAAGAGGGAGAAGTGGAGGATTGCGTGGAGGTGGTGTCACGTGGGGAGAATGAGGTGTATGTGGATGGGATGAAGCTTGAACTGGCGTGATGGGGGTGCATCGGTGGAGTGACGCAGCAGCCTGAGGCGCACAGGATGTGGGTGGTTGAGACAGCGCATGGGTGTGTTGGGAAGGGCGTGTGGAGCATAAAGAGGGTGCAGATGAGAACGACAAGAGATGTGGGAGTGCAGGGTGGATACAGTAATGGAGTGGGGAGAGGTGATGAAATAAAGGTGGGGGTAGTTTGTAGCTAGTGCGGTATGGAGTTGGGGGATTGGAGGGAAAGTGTAGGATGGTATATACATGAGCAGACTTTGCATATTTTGTCTCTAATGGTTTGGAATCCTTAAAATATTTTTTTCATTAAAATTTTAATATTTGATGTATTTTTAGTAAATCGAGTCACTAAATCAGACCAATTCAAGTAAGAGTAGGGTCCAAGTCAATAATGAGTTGACCCTCGACCAAGTCGAACTTTTAAAACGTGTGTTCATTTTGATTTTGACTAATTGGAGGTTGGACCATGCTTTGATTAAAATGTTAGCCTTATTGCACATGTGTTGAGGTTAATTTAACCATTTGACACTTGGAAGAGGTTAATTTTGTTAAAAATTGTACCAACGACAAGTGTTTTCCACTTCGTGTTACTAGGAGTAGAAAAGTGTCCAAGTGATCCCTAATGACTTTATAAAGTGTGATTAGCTTTATGAGATATGAAGCTACTTTATAAAGTGAAATTCATTTTAATTTAAAAGTGATTTATCAGAAAAGAAGTGAAGTTTTAATTAAAATGTCTTCATATGCATTTAAATGAAGAGGGTGTATTAAATATTCATTTAATGAGAATTAATGAGCATTTTATTTCAGCCTTTGATCTTAGTGGTTTAAGATCTAATCTTGACCATTAGATCATGAAGGTGTTTTCCATGAATAAAAAGGTCAAATTAGGGATTGAAGGCATTCATTATTGTTTCCACGAGTTATTGGAGAGAACTCAACTTGAGCAAAGGAGAGGTTTTTGAGAGAGAAGAAGTCTCTTAGGAGGGAACAATTTTCCAAGCAGATTGAAGCAGCAGGAGGGAAATACTTTCCTTAGAGAATCTGGCACACTATTCGAGGCAACTACAACGATCAAAGAGAAACACAAAGTTCAAGATGAAAGGGCACAGATTTCAAGGAAGATTCTCGGCAAAATTCAGAGGATGAAGGCATGAATTTCGAGGAGTAATATCAACAATAACTGTGCAGAAAACTATATTTGGCATTGTTTCCCACCTATATTGACTAGGTGGCAACATCATATACATTGCAGATGTACATATTGTATAATTTGTACCATGGAAAAATCCTAGAGATTTTTCGTTCAGCAGGGCAATTTTGCCCCTTTTGTACACGAATTTCCCGCTCCCCTACGTGGGATAACTAATGTAATTTTATATGTCAACATGGATCATTCCTCTAAGGATGTCACCATGGACTTTATTATCAGGGAAGTCCTCTTCACTGAGTATTTTTTTCCCTTCCAGTTAATTTTGTTATTTAACAAATTTAATTGGTTGGGTTTTTCACTCACCAATCCTCCAAAGTGGTGAATTGGCGTTCTGATGATCAAGCCCATGAGGTGGCTAAGGTTTCAAGTTGTTGTCCATGACCAT
>LPNX010897916.1:118782-140646 GCA_001517045.1 Pseudotsuga menziesii
TGTGAGTCAAAGGGGGTGCAGACAAGGTGGAAACCCACCTAAAAAGGGGGGCGCTAGTGTAAAGGGGCCCACGTTTTGGAGGAAACCACTCCCAAAGGAAAAACGTCATGCCTAAAAGAAGTCAACCAAGGGGAGGTTCCAACCCTAGTTTTCTTTTTTTTATTATTATAACTCCACCAAAGGGAGGCGCCCTTGTGTTACAAATGTTAAATTTAAATATTAAGGTAGGTTAATTTTAGTAAATGTTTGTAATTAAACTAAGAGGTGACTTGAAAAGTCACCTCTCTTCCCCACTTAAGGTATAAATACCTGGGGCAATTATTATTGTAAACCATCTTCTTCATATTTATTACTTATACATTTTACATTACGTTTCTTTTCTCCACCATCAACATTTCTGGTATTTCACCTTGATTCTTATTGGAGGATAGCAAGCTCAAGTCAAAGGAAAAAACTAAAACCCTAATAAAAGGTGGTTTCTCAAGAGGGTTTTGGATCCAAGGGGTTTTGTATTTTTCCTATTTAAGGGCTCCTCATCTTCACTCCACACAATTTTGTCATGCTAAGGTGATGCTACCAAATTCTCTCCTCTTCTTCTTTCACGTTTTTCTCAAGCTTTTCTCAAGCTTTGCTCAAGCCCTAGAGGCTCTCATTCTATTGAATCTTGCCTTAGTTGGGCCTAATAGAAGTAAATCTTTGGAGGATCCCTATCTTTTTTTTGTGTTTGGTCTCTTCTCTTCAATCTTGAGATAAAATAGTTCATTTTTGTGAGATTTATTTATTTTTACATGCATAGATGCCCCTTGCAAAGGTTTTTGCAAAGGGGACTTGATAGTAAATGGTTATTTGCTATTGCTTGTGAGTAGTTTACTTTAGATCTACAAAGGTTTTTGTAGATCCATTTGGGTTACTCACCTCTTGCTTGTATTTTGTAGATTTTTCTCACATTTTTTGCAGATCCGAGGGTTTGAAGGAGGGCCTCCAAGGATAAGCACTAGATCTATATTTATCAATCATAAATCTGATATTTTGCAGGGTTTTAGGTGGCTGGAAATGCATTTTGCAGCCCTCTAAACGTCATTTTTTCACCTATTTTTTTGCCCTAGAATCTAGTCTTTTTAAGTACTAACTTTTTAACTAGTTTGTTAGAGTTTCTTGTCATTTTCCAGCAATCTTTTCTTTGCTGGTTTTAGCAGGTTTTACACAAGAAACGCTGCCCAAATCGGGCCAAAACGCTTCAACTTTCAGCCATTTCAAAAGGGGTTCAAACCCTCATCTTTTCTCATTTTTTTTTATTATTTTGTAAGCCCCAAGAGAGCCTCCTCGTGGGTATTCTCTAAAAGCTTTCAAAGTGATTCATAATGTATTGTATCTAAGTAGGAAGTAGATCACTAGTTGTGCTCTCATTTTCAAGTAGATCTATTATTTTTTCCAGTTTTTACCCACATTCTCCTTTAGGGAGATTGATGTGTGGTTAGTATATTTGGTTTAGATTAGTTTACTTTTCAAGCATTTCTTTTCCAAACTAAGCATTTAGTTAGATCTTTACTTTATGTCATCTAGTTTACTATTTAGTATTTTGAAGGAATATACAACCTAAATTGTTCGTGTATCCTCTACACTCCGTTATCTCGCTTTAGGGAACTCGAATCAAGGGTATGAAAAGCGGAAAGGCTTAGGGGCTTTAGGAAATCTAATTAGCTCACATTTCTTGCTGCACTTTACTTGCTGTGAATCAATCGGTAATTTACTTTCTGTATTGTATTTTATAAGTTGGAAATTAACCAACTTATTTAGCCCCTCCTCCTCTACTCGATCGTCGCCCTTCGGGGTCTTCTGAGAAACGACGGGTGGTTGATTAAGTTTTAGTAATAGGCATCCACTTCACTATTTTTCTCTTCAACTAAAATCATGTGACTTTGGATGCTACGGGGACTAAGAGACTGTTGGGGGTCTCACAGCGTTAGCATCCTCCTTGTTGAGCACTGGACACTTGGGGTTTGACCTGTGGATCTATGGGTGGACTTATTTCCACTTTGTTGAGAGCCCAACACTCCCTCTTTGATTTGAAGGATACAAAGTTGGGGTAGTCACTCCACCGGTTTGAAAACATAACCAAAGAGCTAAACCTTAAATAAAATTTACTAAAACAAACCAAGAGACATTTCAAAATGTCCCACCAACATTTGCTTACTGATTTTAGTTCAAGTTGCTTTCTTGTGCAAGGTTCCCTTTCCTAAGCAATTTTCAAATACTTGCCTTGTTGTTCAAGGCTTTGTTTTGCAAGCACTTTCACTTTCCAGTTTACTACAAGCATCTTCTTTCAAGCACCTAATCTCATTTGGTGGCATCTTTAAATCTACTGGGTAATAATCACATTGTTAATAACTTGTAGATCTTGCATACACAATTTGATTCATTTTCTTAAAGCATTTTGGGTAATTGTTAATAGTTGTTCCATTTATTCATCTGTCTATAAGCACTTGATTTAACTATGAAATATTTTTCATATTGTACAAATCTATTTGACTACTTATATTGTAATCTTGTTTAGTTTTAGACAACACTTACACTATGGATAAATCAACCTAGTTTAATTTATGTGAAGCTGTAACTCATTTATTTCAACTCCATTTGCTAATAGGCACTGGTCTTTCTATATCTCAGGATCTGCTTGTCATTGAAAGAAATATCTGCATTTGCATGTTGCTTGTCATTCTTGGGATAGTATAAAGTCTTAGCCTTACAACCTTAATAAAAGATCTCTTTAACTAATAGTTAATAAATTTAGGAATAATTTCCTATAGGTACTACCCCCCCTTAGCTCTGTTGGGATTTGGCCTCAACAGATGAGTTGGTAGACTATGGTGACAATGGTCCCCAGCTCTAACTTGCCCCCAAGGACACAC
Organism: Pseudotsuga menziesii; assembly: GCA_001517045.1. Lineage (NCBI taxonomy): Eukaryota > Viridiplantae > Streptophyta > Pinopsida > Pinales > Pinaceae > Pseudotsuga > Pseudotsuga menziesii. The sequence continues at coordinate 121,692 of LPNX010897916.1, forward strand.
AAAGCAGGTTGGAGACTTCCCCGTGTCATAAAGTGTGTATTAGGGGGCAACAGGCTTGAATTTCAAGGAAACGTGGACATTGAAATCAAGGCGAAACTTTACAGACAGAGGGCACACTTTTCAAACTATCCTAGGCATGGTATTCGAGGAAAGACAACCACTTTTGCATAGAAAATGAGGAGGTCGTACTGTACTATCTCTATCCGTTGGCACGTTTTCAAGGATGGAAATAAGCACTAGTTGTGAGATAAGTTTGTCTTTAGTATGTTGAATATGACTATTATACTAAGTTACCAGGAAACTTGGGTACGGGTACAGGGATGGGTACGGGGACGCCATTTTTTAAAAAGGGTACTTGGGTACGTTGGGGGTACTATATATATATATATGTCATAGTCACATCATACATGCATATATATTTCTTCATAAATTATGAATCATGCTTCATAATTATAAATTCGATGATTATTTGAACAGTGAAGATTCAAATTGAAAATTTGAAACATCTTATTTGATAAATCATAGACTCAGTAGATATAACTTAGAAGACTAGAAGTTACATAAAATTTGATAAATAATTGTACCAAGAAGCTATAACAAAGAATCAAACTCAGACATGAAAGCACACTTGAAATCTTATTTTAAACACCTATTTGTACTGCTGTTACAAGCATTAAAAAATTGAAAATTGCCAAATATATTCCTGCGTTGATGTGAATGTATTTCTCAATGTTAAATACATATGTATATTTTTTATGTGCACATTTGGAAGTCAAATTATGTTCCATGAGTGCTGAACACAAAACCAAACATTCATTGTAAATCAATGTAAAATCAATCTACTAGATTTGGAGTCGGCCGTACCCCCAGAGTACCCAAAGTTCAAACATGGGGTACGAAGTACCCAAACATGGGGTACGACGTACCATTTCGCCTATTAAGTACCCCTTTTTTATAATGGAGTCTCGAGTACGTGGAGCTAGTATGGGGTACAGCAGGGTATGGCAGGAGACGTACCCTACGAGTACCTAAGTACCCGGTATAGGTATGTGTACCCTACCCCTGGGTACGGGTACCCTGGAAACTTAGCTATTATACTTTAAATTTTGAGAAGAAAATAATAAAAAATCATCTCTCAACAAGTTTTCCCTTAGGGGTTTTATCCTAGGCTAAGTCACTTGGTTTGAGTTTGTGTTTGAAATCGGAGACCTTGAAATTCAACAAAAATTCGACTAGGAAAAATTTGACGATAAAATTCAACAAAAAGTATGAGGGACTATAAATTTTGGAAATTAAAAAATATTTTCTTTTATATTAAATATGATATATAATAATATTTATCGAGTTATTTAAATAGTATATAATTTTAAAATTATGACTAAGCTTCAACAAAATGGAAACGCAAGTTCAAACTCATCATGCATGAAACCCTAAAATAAGTTAACGACAAAATTCATAATAAACATTAATTAAAAAAAATAAAATCCATGAACCTCTTTATGGGTGAAAGTGTCCTCATGGCAACCATGATTATTTTGAAATTAAATAATCAAGATTAGCGATTTGACATTTTATGGGCACTTCATTCTTTTGAATGTCGGGCTCAAAGTCTTTATGCTAGATCATGATAGGAATAGACAGGAATAGGAGAGATTATAGTTCCATTCCGATATTAAAGTCGTACTCCCATAGTACGATAAGTGGTGAACAAGTGCCCCTATCAGCTGTGGGAAAAACCCCATTACCGAATTTGGACCATTTATCTTTCTTTTTTTTTTGTTATTTATGAGTTCCCTAAAGAAAGAAGTAAAGAAAAAACATAGTTTGTGAGGTCACTGCTCAACTATCGGCCTAACAAAGCAATTCCAGATGAATGTTGGCTGGAAAGTAGTGTAAGCGGATGAGTGAGTTGGTGAGGCCCTAAAATCGTTTATGCAACTCGCAACTTGGCTTTGGTCTCACCTTCCAAAGCTCGTTGGGTTGTCGATTGTCCAACCCCCTCGAAGGCTTGACCAATCTAGAGCTAGGGCATCCCATCCGGCAAAGTTGTGAATTGATCGTCGAAGGATACACAGTCTACATGTTCCCCTCAACCACAACCTTCCGGAACCAACAAGGAGGGTGTGAAAACCAACTCACAACGACCTACTGGAACTGACCAGAAAGAGATCCACGAATTGTCGAAACCAACCAAAAAGAGGGTACGAAACCCAACACACCTAACTTCGAATGGCCATGGGCTCACTCTCTAGAAAAACACTACAAAATATTCAATGAGTAAAGAAGTCATGGGCTAGGAAATTTAGGGTAGGTTTTGCCTTCATGAAAATCGACGATTTTTTTTCAAACATATTCGGGTTGTTGCAAAAATTGACAAATTTTGTTTTTGAAGGCGAAAATTTGTCGAATCCAGTGACTTAGATCTTGGGCCTATTGGCTAAATATACAGTCTGAAATTTTATTCAGTGCGGTTGTGTTTTATCTTTGCTTGTTAAAAATTTGTAAGTTTTCCTAAGTGTTTTAAGCTACTGTATGGTTTATGAGTAACACTTCATTTGCAGCAGAAACAATAGGCATGTGATTGACATTAAACCATATGTTCATTTTAAAACTTGAAATCGGTTTGGGAATATGAAAAATTTACAAGGTATTAGAGCTTGAGTAAAGAAGAGGGTAGATTTCATAGAGTCGTGATTTTTAGACTTATAGAGGGGCAGGTTATTTTGTTCACTAGGCAGATTTGGACTTTTATTTTTCAGTGAGATGGCCACTGTGTGGAGGATAGAGGGTAGGTTGGGCGGGGCAGCCAATTTTAGTCCTTGGAAAGAAAGAATTGTGTTGATTTTGCAGGAGAATGATTTATGGGACATCATGAACAACACTCAAGCAAAATCGGTGGTGGTACCTGCAACGACAGATGCAGCAGTTAAGGCAACCTTTGACAAGAAGGACATCAGGCCGAAGAGAATTACCTTTGATAAAGTCAAGGACCATGTGATCTTGCACGTGACTGGTAAGGACGATGCCTATCAAATGTGGGATGCCTTAACTTGCAGGTACTAGATTTCCAATGAAAACCTAAATATGGTATCTAGTGAGAAGTTAAAAAGAATTAGAATGGCCAAATCTGAAAATATGTCATCTTTCTTAATAGGATCACACAAGAGAGAAATGAGCTTGGAGCAGTTGGGGAGGTTGTACCTGATCATGAGTTAGTGTGGATAGCCTTGAATGGTGTGACTAAGCCGTGGACTGTGTTTGTGGAGTCCGTTGTGGCTAGGAAGCACAGGCCTTCCTGAGATCGTCTTTGGGATGACTTCATTAAGGAGGATACCTAGAGAGGATATGTACAGGGAAGTTCATCTCACAGTAAGGAAGATGAGGAGAATGTGTCTTTAACAGCCAAGGGAAAGAAGAAGTCCAAGAAGGGTCCCAAGGGTGGGCCTAAGCAGCAAGGTGGTGATCAGAAGAAAGATTTGAGCAAAGTCAAGTGCTTTGCTTGCCAGAAATTTGGACACTATGCTAGACAGTGTCCAAACAAGAAGAAGAAAACACAGTAGATAGCAACTTCTGTAGAGATTGATGAGTATACGACACGATTCAAGAGAGTTTTCTCTATGTGTTGGTTTGAGGTCATTCAGAGAGGATCTATTACCAACATTGATGTAGAGGATGAGAGAGAGTATTCTCTGCTTGTTGGCCATTTGTTGAGTGCATTCACCACTCCATGCACTTGGTATATTGATAGTGGGGCTTCTAGCCATATGATGGGTGCCTCAAATATGTTTTCAAAGTTCATTGAGACTAGTTTGGGCTTGGAGGTGGTGTTAGGAGATGACTTTATTGTTAGGTCAATTGGGCAAGGGATTGCCACCTTTCAAAGGGAGTCTATGGAGCCAATGACATTGAGGGATGTCTTGTATGTCCCTAGGACGAAGAAGAACTTCGTATCAATTTCCATTATCGAGGATAGAGGATTTGAGGTGTATGTTCTAGATGGGAAAGTATATGTTCACCCCAAGTGTAATATCCCAACTGATATTCTACCCTCGTATTGATAATATGTATGTAGTTTATGTGTTTTAGGTGTGTTTGAGATATAATTGAATTTGCATGTAAAATAAGTTCTGTGCCAAAAAGCACTAAAATATAGCAGATCTAAAGATAAAATAGGAAATATGACTAAGCTAGATTTGAGGAACATACCAATAATTATAGTTGTGTAGACTCTTTAGTATACAAAAGACATGCATGCAATGCATCCACCAAATATCAAAAGCGTGATGCTAGCTCAAATGTGACGCCCATGCAGTAGTAAAAGCGTCCTTCTTCTGATATGAAAATCCTCGGAACAACTTCAATACTTGATCGATGATGCTGTATCTTTCTAGGACTAGTGATATGGTCTATTTGAAGAGATTGGATGATACATGCAGAAGGTTTTCTCCCTCTAGGACCAATAGTGAATTGATTTGCCTGTTAAGGATGATGCCCTTGCGTCTTGTACTTTTGGCTTGTAACTTCTGCGGATGACTAGAAAATGGCCTGATGATCTCCCAGTATAATAATATGACCCCTCTGGTGATGATGATGGAAGCATGCAGAGACAATATGAAGTTTCTGGACCTCTACGAATTGTTCCCTGAATCTCCAATGTGCCCCCAGCAGTAGAAACAAGATCCTTGTGAAATTGTCTTCCTAGGTGTGGTGGAGCTCTGAAGAATGATGAATGCTTGAGATGTTGATGATAGATCTTAGTGATCTATCCGAAAAGTGATTAGGGCATATAGATTTCACTGCCGAAAACACTTGCTAGCTGAAGACTCTCGTCTACAACCCCAACTTGCTATTGCGGCTACTGTTGTTGATGCTCTCGAAACCAAACTCAAAGATAATAATGATCATGAATGTCCTTTTGGTTAAACTAACCTTCTTATATATCTTTTAGGGCTAGCATGTAACTTTTAGGGTTTGCATGTCACTTTTAGGGTTTGCACTTTACTTTTTGCATGCATGCAATTCTCATTGCTCGTTGACTTAAGCCTGAAGAAATACGGCCTGCATGCTCTGCATGCTTTATAATATTAACTCTGATGGCCCTCTTTAATATACCGATGACTTAATAACACTGAATAAGTGCTCTGCTCTGCTCCTCGTATTAAATGTCCTTAATCAATTCCCTTTTTCCATAGTACCTGCTTGAAACTATGGGAATTAAATAGGTTAACGGGTGTTTCTTATGCTTAAGTAGGACAGGACATTACAATCATCCCCGCTTGAAATTGCTTGTCCTCGAGCAACTGTAAACTAGGATGCTGCAATACCTGTTCTCCTTCCCATGTAGCATCTTCAATAGGTAATTCTTTCCATTTTACCAAGTATTCTTGAATTACCCTGTTTCTGAGTTTCCTTTCTCAAACCTGTAGAATTCTTTCTGGAATCAATACTAAAATCCCTTCATCATCTAAGGGAGGTAATTCGGTGGATGGATCGATGTGTTGCCCCACTGTTTTCTTGAGATTTGATACATGATATACATTATGAATTTTACTTTCCTCTGGAAGCTCCAATTCATAAGCCACCTCTCCAACCTTCCTAACTACTTTGTAAAGACCATAGAAGCGAGGTTTTAGCTTCTCCACTCCTTTTTTCTTGAGTGAAGATTGTTGTAAGGTTGTAGCCGTAAATATACTAAGTCTCCTACCTCAAAACCGTGCTCGACTCTGTGTGTATTCGCGTATAATTTCTTTTGATCTTGAGCTGCCTATAAATTCTCCTTTAGTACACGACATCCTAATAGACATATGGTGGGTGGCATTATAGCAGTACTATCCTAGGTGTAGCCATTTAATCCATGTCCTTTGTTTCCTTGCTACATAATTTCTTAAGTATCTTTCAATCCATTTGTTGATTATTTCTGTGTGCCCATCGTTCTGAGGATGATAACTTGTGCTAGTAGATAATTTTGTTCCAACTAATTTGAAAATCTCCTGCCTAAAGGCACAAGTGAATTTACTGTCGCGGTCACTGGCAATAGTCTTAGGAAGTAGTCTGAAAACTTCTCGAAGAAACAAGTCTGCTACCTATGATGTAGAATAATCTGAAGAAATGGAAAAGAAGTGAGCAAATTTTGTCAACCAATCTACTACCATGTATAAGCAATCTCGTCCCTGTACCTTGGGTAAACCTATAATGAATTCCATGGAGATGCTCTCCCATTTGTGCTCCAGCATAGGTAATGGTTGAAGTAACCATGTCGGATGAGTGTGTTCAATTTTATTCTGTTAGCACATACTGCACTCTCGTACATGCTGTATTACATCTTCCTTGAGGCCTTTCCAGGAGAACCTCTCTCTAATATGTCTGTAAGTTTTCAAGATACTCTAATGCTCTAATAATGGTGAATCATGCGATGCTTGTTAAACCTTTTTCTTTAAAGTTGATTCTGGAACTAGGTATATCCTATTCTTGTAGTAAATGATGTCATCAATTACCCTATACCTATCATCTTGTATTTGTCCATCTAACGACTCATAAGCAAATTTATTTTTCGAATATTCAACGAAGAGATGAGACCTCTAGTCGGTAGATATACTCATGAGTGATAAATATGTTGGTCATCTCGATAATGCATCAGCTACCACATTGTTTTTACCCTTAATATATTCTATTTCAAAGTCATTTGCATGTACCTTGCTGACCCATTTTCATTGTCGTTCATTCAACTCCTTTTGTTCTAAGAAGTATTTGAGGCTGTTGTGATCTGTCTTAATTTTAAACCTACTTCCCACCAAATACTGCCTGAACTTTGTTAAGGTGTGTAAGATTGCTAGCATTTCCTTATAATATATAGAGCAGTGGCGTTCATAATCTTTAAGTTTTCTGATTTCAAAGGCGATGGGGTGATGTTTCTGCATCAATACTGCCCCTATTCCCTCCCCTGAAGCATCACACTCTACTATAAATGGCTGAGTGAAATCGGGTAATGCCAAAACAAGACATGAACTCATAATTTTTTTCATTTTTTCAAAGGTTTGTTGTGCCCCTCTTGTCCAGCTGAATGCCCCCTTCTTTGTAAGATTTGTGAGTGGTGTAGTCAATTGAGAAAACCTTTTAACATACCTCATGTAGTAAGTGCAAAGGCCCAAAATTCCCTTCAATTCTGTTACATTTTTTGGTGTAGGACAATCCAAGATAGCTCTAATACTTTCCATATGAACATGTACTCCATTTGTGCTTATTACATGCCCTAGATATAACATTTCTTGCATACCAAACTCACATTTAGACATTTTGGCATAAAGGGATTGTTCTTCCAGAATTCATAGTACCACATCTAGGTGTCTCAAATGTTCCTCCCAAGTTTTACTGTAAATTAAAATGTCATCAAAGAAAGCCAGTAAAAATTTTCGCAACTGAGCCTTGAAGGTGTGGTTCATGCAAGATTGGAAAGTTGTCGGTGCGTTGGTGAGTCCAAAAGGCATGACTAAGAACTCATAATGACCAAAGTGACAATGAAAAGTTGTTTTTACAACATCTTGATCTCTTACTCGGATCAGATGATACCCCGATCGAAGATCAATTTTTGAGAAGTATTTTGCTCCCTGTAATTCATCCATTAGTTTCAGCTCTAGGAATGGGGTACCTGTTTTTTATAGTTTTCTTGCTGAGGGCCCTGTAATCGATACACATCCGTAAGGTACCATCTTTATTTTTCACCAATACTACTGATGATGTAAATGGGCTAGAACTTGGTTGTATGTAACGTAACTCTAGCAATTTCTTAATTGTTTTCTCTATCTCATCTTTGTACCTTTTGGGGTGCCTGTACGGAATGGTGATGACTGCTTGTGTTCCCTCCTCTAACTCAATAATGTGCTCGAATCCTCGGTCTAGCGGTCGACCTGCTAGAAGATCTTTGAATTCTCTCTCATGTTTCTGTAGCAATGCCTATATATCTATCGAAAGTTGGTGTTTTTCTTTGGAGGTTTCCGAAAAGTGACAAAACATTCGGCTGACTAGTCTATGTTTCCTTGTCTAAGTATGACATCCATCCTCTGTGATGATACTGGCTTGTGGGGATAAGTGTTCATGCCCCTCAAGACCACCCTTTTTCCATCATGTCCATGGAATTCCATTTCCATTGTCCTATAATCCATAAGTATACTTCCCTATAAAATAGAGCCATTGAACCCCTAATACTACATTTGTATTTGCTACATTTACCTGATAAAATGAGTTGGTTATATTGTAGTTTCCCAAGGTGACATTTAGTTTGGGAATCCAATGGTTGCATTCCATGTTGTTATTTCCTGTTATTGCGATTATGAACCCTTCAAATTCCTCTGTTTGAATACCTCGCCTAGCCACCCATGTTGCATCTATGAAATTGTGGGTTGCCCCTCCATTAATTAACACACCTACCTTATGGCCCTGTACTACTCCCGTAACTCTAAGAGTATGAAATATGGGTACTCCAGATAATGTAGCAATAACTCCACTCGGTGACTCTCCCTGAAGTGACTCCTCCTCTGTTGTTCTAAACTCCTCGCTTGTTCCCTGTTCGAGCTCATCCTCTTCACTATCTGAGTAGACTTCTATATAGTGTACTTTCGATTTCCTTGTGCACCTATGACCTGGAATCCATGGTTCCTGACAAGTAAAGCACAATTTCTTCCTTCTAAGTTCCTTCCTAGTGTTGTCATCCACCCAATTTTTCTTCAATCATTCTTGCTGGAAAGGTTTCTTGTCTTTGTCTTGCATTGGGGAATTTGTCTTAACCAGAAACCTGTTATTGGGAATTGAATCTTGTAGGTCTTGGGTTCTACTGATGGCATCCTGTAAAGTGGATGGTTTGTAGGCTTTTTCCCACCCACGTAAAGGCTTTGTCAAGGCTTCTATAAATAACATAACCAACCTACTCTCAGACACATCTGTTACCATAATTGCTACTCTCTGAAACTCTGATATGAAGGCTTCGGCACTGCCAATCTGTTTGAGTTTGGTAACTCTCTGAAATGTATATCCGAGTCCCTTTTATCAAACCGCTCCATGAGCCTCTGTGTGAAATCACTATAGGAAGTGATGGTGTTGTGACCCAGTGTCACTAACCCATGATACCACCACTCATGAGCCTCTGTGTCAAATCACTATAGGAAGTGATGGTGTTGTGACCCAATGTCACTAACCCATGGTACGACCACTCACGAGCCTCGCCGTCCAGATATAAGGTAGCCAATTTAATGGCGTACGTCTAAGTCATAGTGCTTAGTTGGAAATAAGTATCCAACTTCTGGACCCATATTCTCGCCGAACAATCGCGAGATCCGTCAAAATTAGGAATGGTCAACCTGTCCACAATTTTCTGTAATTCATAGTTCTGAGTAAACCCTTTGTTAAAGTTCCTAGGTCGGTTCCTTCTTTTCATATTGCAAAAGTCTGAAAATGACATACCTGAATGGAACTCATCTCCCAAATCCCTGTATTCTTGTAGATAAACCCCAAATAGTTCACTAGGTTGAGCTAGCATGACTGGTCCTGCAATGGCATTTTCCAGAAAGTGAGGCATAGTAGGTCTGGAAGGTTTATTGTATATGTGAGGAGTGTTCTGCATATGAGTATATGCATGTTTCTTGCTACTGCTGGTGGATCTCTCCTGGTGAAATCGGTAAACTGTTCTGACCCTATTCTTCCTTAAGAGCCAACCTGTATATAGCATGTAACACCTCTTTCTACCCTTTAGCTAAGTCATTTAATGCACTAACCAAACTCTGGAATGCCATTTTGTCTTCATCTTCCCCTGTTCCCTTTCTTCTATTAGAGTGTATCCCTGTTGGGTCCATGTCTGAATATGTGTCTTCCAATTTAATATCTTCAAATTCTAGATCCTCTGTGTACCTACCCTTCCTCCTTCTACAAGTTACAAAAGTAGTTTCTTTTGGATTCATTTATTGTTCATGTTCAAGCCCATAGCCGGCGAGGAACATGCTTTGATACCACTATAATATCCCAATTTATATTCTACCCTTGTATTGATAATATGTATGCAATTTATTTGTTTTAGGTGTGTTTGAGATATAATTGAATTTGCATGCAAAATAAGTTTTGTGCCCAAAGTCCCTAAAATATAGCAGATCTAGAGATAAAATAGAAAATATGACTTAACTAGATTTGAGGAACATACCAATAATTATACTTGTGTAGACTCTTCAGTATACAAAATACATTCATGCCATGCATCCACCAGATATCAAAAGCGTGATGCTAGCTCAGATATGACGCTCGTGCAGTAGTAAAATACAGTGTTACAAAAACTGGACTGGAATCGGTAAAACCAGTTGGTTTGACTGGTTTTGGGGCCTCACCAGTTCAAACCGGTGTCTCAAACTAGAAATGACCAGTTCCGTACGGAACCAGCCGGTATTGACCGATTTTGACCGGTTCCAGTTCCAGTTCCAGTTTTGACTGGTTCCATACATAACTGTACAACAAAACTTAAGAGGGTACTTTTTAATTTTAAAAAAAAAATTAAAAGTTGGTTGAGTGGGGAAGGTTCTAGTGATATATGCTCAATATGGCACATAGCAAGAGCACTTTTTGCAAATTTGTGAATAATGGTTTGGATTTACATGGTTGCACATGAATATATATATATATATATAATTTTTCAAAATTTAAGTAGTTTTTGTATTTTTGGTGGACCAGTTTTGTGATTCCGTTTTTTTCTCGGTTCGAGTCTAGTTTTTAGGATCGACCGGTTCGACCACCGGTTCCGTTTTGTAACCTTGGTAAAAACGACCTTCTTCTAATATGAAAATCCTCGGAACAATTTCAATACTTAACCGATGATGTTGGATCTTTCTAGGACTAGTGGTATGGTCTATCTAAAGAGATTGGATGATACATGCAAAAGGTTTGCTCCCTCTAGGACCAATAGCGAATAGATTTTCCTGTAAAGGATGACGCCCTTGCGTCTTGTAGTTTCAGCTTGTAACTTCTGCGAATGACTAGCAGATGGCCCGATGAATTCCTAGTACAATAATATGACCCCTTTATGATGATGGAAGCATGCAGAGAAAATATGAAGTTTTTGGACCTTTGTGAATTGTTCCTTGAATCTCCGATGTGCCCCCAGCAGCAGAAACGTGATCCTTGTGAACCCGTCTTCCTAGGTGTGTTGAAGCTTTAAAGAATGATGAATGCTTGAGATGTTGATGATAGATCTAAGTGATCTATCCAGAGAGTGATTAGGGCAAATAGATTTCACTGCGGAAAACACTTGCTAGTTGAAGACTCTCGTCTCCAACCCCAACTTGTTGTTGCGGCTACTGTTGTTGATGCTCTCAAAACCAAACTCAAAGATAATAATGATCATTAATGTCCTTTTGGTTCAACTAACCTTCTTATATAGATTTTAGGGTTAGCATGTAACTTTTAAGGTTTGCACTTTACCTTTTGCATGCATGCAATTCTAATTGCCCATTGACTTAAGCCTGAAGAAATACATGTCCCAACAGCCTTAAGCCTGAAGAAATTGGCACTTCCTGCTCCTGGTCCCAACAGCCTTGATTCCTAAGTTTGAATTTATTTACTTTTTCCAATTTTTTATTTTTTGTGATATTCATGAATATTTAAGAATTAGATCAATATCATTTTTTTGTTTCCTGGAATTTTGGAATTTTATTTTCCAAAGTCACTTTTTGAAAACCAAATCCATACATGTTTTTCCATTCGAGGTGACAGTGTTAAACAAAAAATAGATTTCTTGCATATATGACTGCAAATGTCTACATATTAAGCATATCAGCAATTTTCTTTAGCCCTAGGGTACTTGATTTTCAATATAGCCAAGTTCAAATCTATTATATTGTTTGATGTGCTAAAATGATTCTAGATGAATAGTTCAGTTCTTAGTGATATAAATGAATATTTTGCTTGAGAGTTCCTGGAATAAAACATTTTTTGAACAGTAAGTTTAATTTTTGGGTTAGATTTAGTCTGAATTTCTTATAATATATCTTTCAGGAGTGATTATGAAGAACTTCTAAGAAATATCAGCAAGTACCTTTGTCAACATTTCACTGAGAGAACAGACACTTACATGGCATCTTCCATCCAGGTTGTTGTGGTTTCTTCTGTTTGAACTCTTTATCATTTAATTCTAGCTGAAGATATTTCTGTGGTATCATTCTTTTTTTGCCTGTCCTGATGATTAATCTGAAGTCTTTACCATATCTCAGGCATTTGAGGCTACCTGGGCAGTGATTCAAGCAAATGCGGCTTATTTTGCTGGGTGTATGTTGTCTCAATTAAACGATCATCGTTTACTGGCTCCATATCTTAGACAGGTTTGTATTCTTTTTAATGAAATGCTTGTCAAATTTTCTCCTAGTTACAACCCTTTTCTTTCTTTTTTGAAGAAAGGATCATGTAACTTGTGTTGATGATTGTAGTGTAGAAAGGTGCTTCTGTATAGGCTAGGTGTCAAGCATTCAGAAGTTGTCCGTTATCTCTCAATTTAGTCTAGGTACTTGCTCAATTTAGTGTGCAAGTGACTTTTATAAAGTTTAACTCAGTAAAAGCACATTATTAATTTAATGTCAGCTTATGACTAAAATTACTAAAGTGAAGAGTTAAGTGAACTTTATATTAAGTTGACCATTGATCTTAAGTGAGGCTCAAGATCTAATCTTAGCCATCCATCACTTTAGAGATCAAGTGTTGTCATTTAAATGCTATAAAAGGAATCCTAAGGAGAGGAAGAAGACACAACAACATAAGATCATTTGAGAGAGAGATTTTCTCAAAGAGAAGACTGAGAGACTCGGTGGCTGAAGAGAGCAAGAGAGAAATGATTTGCAAGAGGAAGATCCAGGAATTTATGAAGATCAAGATTTGCAAGAGGAGCCTCAAGATGCATAAAATTATTGAGAACGGAAACCAGATCTGGTATTGAGAATTTTAACAACTTGGCCATTTCAGACTTTTCTTCAGTGTTCCACAGGGACGCGCCTCACAGGATTGGGGACTCGTTTCCACGTTTCGTGCGTCCCAGGGACTTGGGGACTCTTGGCGAAACGTTTCCCCCCCACCATGCCCATGAGAATATTTTTTTTAATGTTTTTCCATTATTTTCATTTTTTACAATTCGTACTTGGTACTACTTTAGAAAATAAATCAATATATTTAGTATTTACATTGCAGAATCATTAATATACATCAAATGAATAATTATTTATTTTATTTTATTTTATTTTTATAATTTTAGAGTCGTCCCCACACCCCCCTTGAATATCCCTAAATTTAGGGGTGGTCTCCACGCGTCCCGAATGTGCATTTCCCCGCTCCCGCGTCCCCCCGTCTTAGAAACTTGGGGGAACATTGCCTTTCTTTAACAAACGAGAATATCTTAACGTTTAGATATGTCAATCATATGTTATAAATTCTTCCAGGGTAATCATGTAAAATGTTTTCATGCTTTAGGGAAATTAGTTACTTATATTTTAAAGTTAGCTTCATCTAGTAAACTTAATTGTTCCCTGACTTCCATTTAGGATGGAAGCGTCGATGAGGCCATCATACTTTCAATTCATATGTTACATACACACTAGTAATATGGAAGCATTGACGAGGCCATCATACATTCAATTCATATGTTACATACACAATAGTAAATATAATTATTTTTATTGAACAATACTTAATATATTTGCGAGGAAATATTTACAACCATGCCCCCTCGAGGGATTTAAATCAGGGTCTCCGCATTAATACAAGCCCAACCACCTTGCTACTTGTCGTTAGACCTCACCCCCATTGGCTATAGTAAATCTAATTAATAAATGTAAATACGTAATTAAGATACCAAATAAAAAGATAATGAAATAATATAATAAAGTTAATTATCAACCAAGAGACTTGATCTTTTCTGGAATGTTACTTAAGGCACCTGCTTAGGAATATTTGTATAGGGCCTCTTATTGTAAATTCATCATCATTTATATTTATATGGATAGATAGATTATTATTTTATTTAAATTGAGCAAGTGAATAAACTACTTATTCCACTAGTATCAGAGCCTCATTGATTGTTCTATACTATGTTACCAGAAACGTGACGAAGGCTTGCGTTTTTAGGAGAAACGAAGGTAGAAACAGAGACGGAACGAAAACGACCGTTTTCTACGGCTGTTTCAGTTTCTGGAGTGAAGAAACGGTTTCTTGCGAAACGATTGGTTTTGCACAACGATTTCACAAGAAACAATTGCTCGTTTCGGAGGGAACTAGTTCCGTTGCCCATCGTTTCTGGGTATATTGTTGCCATTAACGAATGGTGGATGACTGTGGTGGGTGGCAAGTCAGCTCTCACGTAAATGCTAACTTCAGTGTTGAGGAAGACTATCTCTTCGACCACGGGTTATCGTGCATCCAAAACGTAAATGCCAACTTGAGTGTTGAGGAAGATTACCTGGTGGATGGGCGGTTATCCTGCATCCTAAAGGATATAATTTTTCTTTTACCTTTCATTTCGTAATTTGGCTGAGCTCCTTCTCAAGCAAAAAAAAACTAGCAGAAAAATTGGAGCGGTGATACCAGTTTAAAGATGTTGGTTGTGGAGCCTAATCTTCCAGATCCAGAGATATTATTCAGTTGTGATTGTAACCAAGGAGTACTGTACACTCATTCCCCCTGCCTTGGGATGTGTGTTGGCCAACAGTATTGCGGACCCATGGTATTGGGTTAACCCTAAAATTTTTCCATTGTATTTCCCCTATAAAAGAAAGCATTGTAAAACGACTAAGCATGGTATTGTATTGTATTAGAAGAGAGACTGTGAGAGCGTGAAGAGGAAGTGCAGTGGTTTTGCTGCAGGGTGTATCCCTTCATCTTTCTGGACTGTAATAAAAGGACTAGCAATTTCTTTGTGGACATAGCCCATTGTTTGGGTGAACCACGTTATATCTGTGTCTCTCTGTAATGTTTTAATGTGTTTTGCATCTTGTTTATTGATTTAACTGTATATGTGTTATTGCTCTGCGGTCCTGTTTTTTAACAAAAGAGCCTACAGATTACTAGTTTACCAGGTATTTACATTTTTGTCTAAATTTTATGTAGCTTTGAGTTTCTATAAATTTAGTTTGCTCATTGATAGGTGAATGACGAGTGTATTTCTAAATTAATATGAAAATTTATCTTGGATTTCTGGACTGAACAATGTGTTTTGTTTTAGTACTTTAATAAAACCATCCTCTGATGATATCGAACCTCCCCATAAACAAAGAAAAATCCACAGCATGAAGCATTGCTAGGCAAGTGAATGTCTAGTAGAAGCATTGGCAGGTTAATATCCCACATTTGTAGACGCATTGCATGAAGCATTGGGTCGAAGGAGACCTGTTGCAATCAATTAGTCCCAGCTAGCACTTACTCACGAAACATATCTTCGGTACAATCCCAGTTAAGCCCAGTTGCCCCCATCATGCATGGCATTTTGGTCTTGAGATAAGGTCCCATCAAACCAAAGGTGTGCTCTTTTCCTCCTTATTTTAAGACTGGCATTTTTTCGCCTTCCTTCTTGAGTTAACACAATTTGAGCGGATGGGAATAGATAAAGAAAACATTGTAATAGCCCTCCCCTGAAACAAAGAACAATCCACGGTTCGCCTTGCTTCTGCGGTCCAACCGACGGAAGGGAAGGAGCACATACACATATATATCTACAGCTCAACGGTTTGCCTTATCTTCCTCCCCTCATTTGCAACAACATTGTTTCAAAACAATACTCTGCACTATTCAGACCATCCAAGTTACAATTGGAGCCTTTTCCACTATTATGTGTTTGAATGTCATGTCCCCAATTTTGGCCTAAGGAAAAATAGACCAAGGTCACCTAAGAAGAATTTAGAAAATTATTAATGGTGACAAATAAGGAGAAAATAATTATTGTCTAAGGGGAAGTAATATTTACCCAATGCATGGTTTCTGCTGTTCTATAGTATTTTTCTATGGTATGGGAAAAAAGTAGATAATAGAACATGGTTTTCATTGGCCCATGGTATTTATCCATGGTATTGGAGACTTTTCAAGGATAAAAGGAGGCGGAGGCAAAGGGAAAAGGCAGGCTTGAATATTTGGAGATTTGTTTTTGAAGACCGTCTAGGGGTTAGCCTAGAGTTTTCGTTTGGGGTTGGCAAACCCCATCCATCCATTCTGGTCTAGTTTCGGTGGTGTGACGGATCCACCCTAGCTGGACAAAAAGGGAGGATCCATTCAGGGTCTTCATCGGAGCTTCATAATTGGAGTTGGCATCACTTTCAGGTTCTTGTTGAATGTATCTTGGTAGCGGCTATCCCAGCCATAGTTATTGTACTGTTTACTCTTTGTTAGTCATAATAAAGGTGCCATTATTATCTCGCCATTGTGATGTGTATGGAATGCCTCTAACATGTTTGACGAAATGTCTATGAGAATGCATACTGCTGGTGAAAGTTATGAATCAATGTAAAAATTGATTAATGTTGGTAATTTCATAGATTTTGTGATCATCCCGGATCTAGGATATTACAGTGGTATCAGAGCTGGTTTTCCTGCCAGCCTGAGGGGAAATGCAGTGAGGAGCTATTCAATCAAAGTTTTCATGTGGTTTTTTTTGGGCAAGTTATCTTCAGTTGGTAGTATAGTCATTGGTTTGGGCAAACTTCATTGCTTGGGCTAAATCTTCGTGGGGGAGCCAATTTATTTGTGGAAACCAAATGTCCTTGGGAAATTAATAAATTTCTTTTAGCAGCAGAACTTGCAGGTGTATGACAATTCCTTAAGCAATCAAGTTTATTTGTTGGACAAAATTGTTAGTGGAGTCGAGTGATGTAGGGTCGACTACATTGCTTAATGATTTGCTGTGGGGAAAACCTCAGGAGAAGAGCATCGCATTTTCGTTTAGTGCAGAGTATCGGGAAAAAGAAAAAAAAAATCCCACGACACAGGACAAGGTTAACTTCATATTGAAGGTCGTTTCCAGATAGAGGAGGACTCGATACCTCACTTGAACAAACCACGGAATAGGAGAAGAATCCGCGAGGGCATATCGAAGCCCGATTTTCCTATTGCAGAAGCCGTGAGGAGGCCATGCAGCATTTTTAAGGACCCGTTCTTACTCTTGTGAAGGACCACATCAGGATCGATCTCTCAGTCGACATTCCCATGAAGGCTGAGGAGAGGTCGCGTGGGTGTGGGAGCAGTCAGGAAGGGGCACCACGTTTGTGAAGATCGTAGGGTCTGCAGAAGATCGATCCCTCTCGTGTTGCAGATCACAAGCTACAATGGGAGGTCACAGTGACGTGAATGTTGGGATCGACTTCGTCTTGATCCCAACTCTCGTAATCTCATCCTCCTGGAAAGAAGGCCGCCGACGTTACAAGAAAAGAAACTGATCGCTGGCATTTCGAGTGAACCGGTTTTATCTCACTGAATACACATGATTGTCAATCGTTGAGGAAGAGGGAGCAAATACGTAAGGACCAATCTGGCAGAGAGAGAAATCACAGTTAGTTTGGGAGAGCCAATTGTCAGCAACATCACCTGTTGTGAAGAAATTAAAATTGTGCCAGAGAAATTCTTTGTTGCAAGACAAATTTCTTGTGGACTAGTAATTTAGAAGGGCACTGTTAACCTTCTATCTTTGGCATTGAATCTATCTCTGCTGGACGTATTAAAGGGTGTTTACTTGTCATTTGGGATCAGAAACTGCACTGTGGGCAAGAAAGAAGAACACTTTGGCAAGCCAAACAACTGCTACAACATTCCTTTATTATCTCAGTATAGGTCGTGGCCTTTGGGAA
Organism: Pseudotsuga menziesii; assembly: GCA_001517045.1. Classification (NCBI taxonomy): domain Eukaryota; kingdom Viridiplantae; phylum Streptophyta; class Pinopsida; order Pinales; family Pinaceae; genus Pseudotsuga; species Pseudotsuga menziesii. The sequence continues at coordinate 139,529 of LPNX010897916.1, forward strand.
GTTGTATACTGGGTTCTTGCTGCTACAATTTTACCATTGTGAAGGTCATCTACAATGCTCTTGCCATTCAATCAGTGCATGGGGTCTCTTCTATCAGTCCCAAGTCTGTGATATTTGCATTCTCCAGAAAACTACAATAGTAAACCATGAAGCATGGAATGGAAACAATCAACCGGATTTAATTGCCTATAAGTTACAACAGTTGAAGATCAAGTATTAACAGTCCTGATCTAAAGTATATCATTCAAGTTGCCAATATGTTCTTGTAAATTCAGTGGTGGGCGTTGTTATGTCAATCTGGTAGACACAAGCATTGTCGACATTGTGTTTTGGCGTTGTATCATTGTTAAAGAGGTTGTAGCTGTGTAGAGGAGTTCACAACATTGGAGAAGAGTAGAGATACTGCTAGGCGTTTTAGGGTGTAACTCCTAATCTCTAGTAATCATACTCTTCAGTTTGGGCAGATTGTTGCCTTGTTGATGAACACCTACAACAGTCAGAAAACAAGTACTCATCATAAGTTTTAGCCATGTTCGAGAATTAGAGGAATAGGAGCCATGTCTTATGATTCAGAGTATGAGCAGTATGAGGAAGAGTATTCTTTCTATGCCTCAGAGGTAAATGATTTTAAACAGTATGATGGCAGCTATGTGGATGAGGAACCCTGTTACAGTATCTCTACCCAATTCACACTTAGAGATGATGATGGTTACTCTTGTGACCACTTGTACAATGAATATGCAAACAGAGGGACCACACCACCAAGGAAGGATCCTTTGAAGGAAATAGCTTGGTGGAGGGAAACTTGCAAGACCTTGCCCCAACAGTATCAAGCATATGCTGTTACAATGAAGTCATACTTAGAAGTTCCTTTTGAATTTTTTGTGAATGCTTTGTTTGGATATAGGCCCAAGAATGAAGATGTGGAGTTAGTGAAGAAAGGTCTATGCCCTTCTTGCAAGAGACCTTGGAGAGAAAATCATATATGTTTGGAGGAGCGAAATGAGGAGACCGCCTCCAGTGCTAGGAAGGATAAGATCACAATCCTTACTGATGATGGTTATCAGCATAATGAAGCTATCACTTGTTCTATTGAGAATCAACCAGATGCATCTCTC
>LPNX010897916.1:150720-170972 GCA_001517045.1 Pseudotsuga menziesii
TGCATATTGGAAAACGATGCTTGAGTGAATTTGCTTAAGGTAAACTAGAAAAGGTTGAAAATGTAACATGCTTAACCTTCGTCATTCCTTAATATTTATGTGATTGCCAATTCTTAAGATCAAGGAAGACCACAAAGAAAAATAATAAACATGCAAGTGAGATGAAGTGAAGCGTTATTTGTCAAACCAATAAGGAACAATGCAAGGATAGTTAGAATGAATGGTAATATATATATTTTAATAACAAAGTCTATAATTTAGATTTTTCTTAAAAATTAAATAGATCCAACCTTGTGAATTTATGAATCCTTTAAAATGATAATAAGATTTAGGAAATAAAGCTTGCGATAATACTTAGTCATTAGAAGAATTCATTGCTTTGAAGGTTGTTAGAAAGTTTTATTTTTTCCACGATTAAAAACATTATTATCTTTAAACTTGTCATTGACAAATATTTTCATCAACTTTGTTACCTATTACCATAATCAATTGTATTATCTAATTTCCATTCTAGCATTTTCTATATCATGTGATTTAAAAGCTTGTAATGTTGATGAAAACTTGGGTTATCATTGTATTAGTGAATGGTTATCCATGTAAAAGTTATATTATAAAATCTCCTATTGCACAGCTAAATAACACCTAATCGTTAAAATTCTTTGGATAATCACCATTTTTTTATTATTTATTAAACAATGGTCCCATCCTAACTCATTTACAACATTATAATCTTAACTATGGATTTTTTTTAAAGGATTAACATTATCTCTTTTGGGGTAAATATAGGTATAAGAAGTTATGACTCCTAAAAAACATAACAGAAATAAAGATCATGCATGATAAATGTTCATTCTATTTGGTGACTACATGCAAAAATGTTATCATTCCCTAATCTAAAACATTTTTCTTTCTTCAACATGAGTATTACACTTTCAAATGTTATACATTTATTATCTTGCAATAGGATGGATCTAATCCCCATTCATAAACAACATATTGTTTTAATAAAAAGGCTCTTTGGATTTATAGGTGGACAGGATAAATGGTGAGGGTCAATGCATTTTTAAAGCATTTGAAGGCCCTTTTACCACGGCATACCATTAGAAGGCATATTTTGTTAGTAAGGCTGATAAGAGGTAAAGATGATGGTTGAATATTTATCAACAAATTTCTATTAAAAAATAGTTACAACTTTAAAAATTTTAATAGTGTTTTTAATGAATCATGTACTTGGACAGTGGCTTTTATTTTAGCAACAAATAATGTTGTGAAGTTTGCAAGAATTTTACATACTATTCAAAAGAAAGCTATGTGTGTCACACCATCAATGCTTTACTCTATTTTGTAGGCTTTTGTATAATGCTTACTTTTTTCCCTTTGTATAACACTTCAAATTTGAGGGCTATATTTTAATTTTTTTGTAGATGCGATATGTAAAACACATTTCTAAAACTTAGTGTTATAAAATTCAATTAAACTAAAAATATGTTAGTAGCATATTTGACATGGATAATTTTGTAAGTATCAAGAAAACAATATTAAATAATGCAAAATAACTAGTTTTAATAAATAATGTTGTTGTTATTAAAGCATCGGATTTCTATTGTCCTTTCATTTTTAATTCCATTAAATACCAAGTTTGCTTTAAAATTTTATTTTTATTATTTTAAAATAAAAACAAATTATAATTGTTTTTCAAAATAAATGAATGGAAATTGAACAACACACAACATAAACATAAAACTCATTGTTTATAAGGTATGGTTTATTTAAATGGTAGTTTAGAACATCAAAAGGGAATTTTAAACTAAAATATCTATTAGTAAAGGAAACAATACAAAGACATAGTATATGCTCAATTTAGAAGAGTTTTCATGGTGTCAAAAATTAATGTTAGAGCCTTAACTACTTCCTCTTTATAAGTTTACAACTTGGGCACTTGTGGACAAAGACCAAGCTTTAAGACTTCTAATCTTGTCCCAATATCAAAGAAATGTTCTTCAACATGGTGGTTAAGCCTTCTATGTTGTTATCATTTGTAGTTAAGACAATGCGATTATATCCGACCACGGAGTCCACTGGGACTAGGCACTAGTCGATGACACCAATCAAGTGTTGGAATGGATGAGAACTTCCCCCTTAAGTGGAAATGGTCCCCATTCTTCCTAAGTAGATGAGGAAAATTGTGCTCCAATTCTATGAGAGGATACCACTTTCCTTGAGCTAGGATTTGCCCTGCTTTGGCCACCTTAAACAAGGGAGTTGTTTGCATCCTTGTGTGGCATGCTTGATGTCTAACAATGGTGTTTATGACAAGGGGCTCTTGAACATTTAGATGGATGTCTTCTAAATTTTTCGGTTGTAAGTATATCTATTCCAATAATGGTGGAAAATATGGTTAAAGAAAATCCACATTGAATACTAGATGCAAACCTAGATATGGTGGAATGAGGAGCTTAAAAGCATTTTCCCCAATTTTCTCAAGAAATGTGTAAGGACCATATTATAAAGGTTTCATCTTCTTGTGAAAACCATTCAATCTTTGTTTCTTGAGATGAATCCAAACCTGATCCCAAATTTTGAATGAATGAGGAATATGATGCTTTTCGTGTCAAGCCTTGGATTTATCAGTAGCTCGATGTAATATCTCTTATGCTTGTTTCTAAATGTCACGAACCTTATCCTTGAACTTAATTGCTTTTCTAACTTCTCATTGTTCATGGCTTGTGTTGATTAGACTAGTCGGTTGACTGACTAAGTCGATAGGCATTGAGAGTTGAAATCCATAACGGACCTCAAACAAACTCTTTCTTGTTGAACTGTGATGTGCTTGATTATAGCTATATGGATGTGCAAGAGAATTTCATCCCATATTCTATGATGCTTTTGGTTGTACATGTATAGAAACTGTACTACCATGTGGTTCACAACTTTCATCTTTCCATCGGGTCTAAGGATGGAACATGATTGACATAGATAGTTATGTGTCAAGTTGAAGCTTAAGTGTTTTCCAAAAAGTGTTGACAAATATGGCGCCTCTATCGAAGATGATTGTATGAAGTAAGCCATATTGTTTCCAAACATGCGCAAAGAAGAGTTGAGCATACTATTGTGATATCGCATTCTTCTTGAAAGGAATGAGGATGGCTATTTTAGGGAATTTGTCAAACACTGCCAAGATTGCATCATGTTGGTGTTTGGTGACAAGATGTCCAGTCAAGTACTCCAAGGAAATGGATTACCATGTCTGACTTGGAATGGAAAAGGGTGTACACAACCCTGTCATCAATTTGGTGGCTTAGCGATGGCACAACCCACACATGACTTGATATACTTCTTGACATCCATCTTGAGTGAAGGCTAGTAGAAATACTTCTAGAGTATTGTGGATTCTTTGCCACTCCAAAATGACATGTTGTTTTGTTGTAGTGTGCATCCCAAATGAGATTTTGTTTGTGCTCACTTAGAGGTACACAAAGTTATACTACCTTGTAAAGCAAATTATCCTTCATGCGGTAGTCGAGAGAAATTGATTGAATTGTCTGGAGTTATCGATTCATTGAGGTGAATTCAATGTCTTATTTATACAAATGAGGCCAAGTAATGGTGTCATAACCATGCATACTTAACAATGTAAGAAGTGAAGTGACTAGCGGTCGACTAAGACAAACAACTGTTGTATTGGATTTTCCTTTCTGACGCTTAGTTACCAATTGAAATTGTTGTAAGTAACTAATCCACTTGAGTTTTCTCTTCATCTGTAACTTGATTGTGACAGAGCGAACTATAGAGGCTTATGGTCCATATGAATGAGCATTTCTTTTCCTAGAATGTAATGTCTCCATTGCTTAAGTGCTTGTACAATGGAATATAATTCCATTTCATAAGTTGAATACTAGTGAATAGTATCATTGAAAGTTTATGAATGGAACACCACTAGAGTGATCACAATGCCCATGGCATAGTTGGATGTGTCCATCACAATTTCAAATGGCTAGTGCAAATTAGGTAGCATGAGCATTGGAGTTGTGCAAAGTTTGTTCTTCAGTTGTTTGAAAGATTGTTTTTATGTTGTGGTCCATTTGAAAATCATCTTTGCACCCCCCTTACTCAACTGATTCAATGGACAAACTATGTGTTTGAATCCCAACATAAATTTGTGATAGAAATTTTTTAATCCAAGGAAACTCCTTAGTTCATGAATGTTATTCCTTGATGATCACATTACCCAAGTATTTGATACTCGTCATTGCAAAAGAGAACTTCTCCCAAGTTCAAACAAAGTGTGTTCTGTGAGAGTGTTAAGAAATTGTTGAAGTTGCAACAATTGCTCATCTCGTGATTTGCTAAAAATATGGATGGCTTCTATATAAACAATGACACATTTTCTCGCAAAAGGTATAAGGACATCATCCATATAAATCATAAAATGTGTGGGTGTATTGGTTAAACCAAAAGGCATGGTTAACCATTCCAATAAACCTTCCCTAATTTTGGAAACAATATTCCATACATCTGAGGACTCTGTGGGAATTTGATGATATCCCAACTTAAGGTCAAGTTTGGTAAAGAATTTAACATCTTTCAAATAATCAAGTAAATCATTTATTCTAGGAAGTTATATTGATTCTTTACTGAAATCTTATTAAGAGAACTGTAGTCAATGCACATACACCATGTCCCATATTTATTAGGGACTAGGATGACTGGAATTCCATAAGGATGGGAGTTGGGTTGAATATTCCCTTTGTCAAACATGTTTTGAATTTGTTTACGGATTTCTTCATTCTCTAAAACAGAACTTATGTAAACATATGCATTGGGTAATGAATAATCGGGAACAAGATCAATGGATTTGTTTACCTGAAAATGTAGTGGTACTCCAACTAGATCTTTGAACATCTCTTTGTATTATTCAAGTACTCTCTCGAATTCTCATGGTTGTCAAGAGTTGTGGTCGGTAGAGAGTCGATTGGTTGTTGTGATCATGTTCGAACACTGAGGTTTGATCATCAACAACGTGAATTTTTTAGTATGGTTGATCAACATTTTGGATTGTTTTGCTGAAACTATTTCGACTATCATTGTGGGTTGATGTTCAGGAATTATATACCATTGATTCTGGATTTTTAAAACCACTTTTGTGGTTTGGAATGATACTTTCCATGTATGCCCCATAAGTAGGGTTTCCCAAGCAGTACATTAGCTATTGAGAGTGGTGTTATATCACAGAGCACCTCATCCCAAAAAGGCTTGATGAAGTAGGAAATCTTGCACTATTGGGTGATCTTGAGTTCTTATCCATCCTTCATCCAGTCGATGTTGTAAGGTTGTGGGTGTGGAGTCATTACTAGAAAAATACCTCTCATTCAACAAGATTTTGCATCATAATGACATCGGTTCTAAAGTTGGTCAAATTTCCATGGTTTAGTGTCTTCGACATTGTCGATTGTATGTCAGAGACAAGTCCAAAGCATGACATGTATCAATGTCGGTGTAACATCCAAAACAAGATGTCACAAAGCATGGAAGGAACGTCCAAAAAGTCTAGATTAAAATGATTCCCCAATGTGGACTTAACATTTGAAATATGGAGTTTATAACATAGGAATAATGTCGGTCGAATGTTCAGTAAATGTGGAATGAAAGCCTGAAAAAGGCATTTCTAGTGTGAAACCAAAGTGGGTTGAATTTCCTCGATAATCCATGTATACATGGGAATGAACCTCCAAAAAGAGATGTTGCAAATGTGGAACTAATGCCGGTTAAACATTGAATAATACACATCACATAACATGGAACAAGCATCCAAAAATATAATATTCAAACACTTCCCTAATGTGGATTCAATTTTCAAAAAAAGTGGTTGTTGACATTGGCTAAATTTTTTATAAGCCATAAAAGGAGACAACCTATTTTTTAAAAGACTTCTTATTACTGGGGTTGATCATCAACAAGAAATAGGTTGTCTCCTTGTATCGCAGAGAGGAGAAACCTATTTTTTGTTGACGTCCAGGATCTTTTCTGTTCAGACAACCTTCAAGGAGTATTACATCCAAGTAACCTGCATACCATGCCATGGCTCTTTTAACACTCACACAACCCACGAGACTTCATTAGAGGAAATTTGAGGTCTAAAATGGGCCTCCTAAGGAAAATAATAAAATAATAGTTATTAATTTTGGAGAAAGAATGAAAAAAACTACTTTTTGTGTTCGTATTTTTGACATATCTCTCTATGTTTTTACTCAAATTCTGAGTGGGAGAGCTCGTTGAATGTGGAATTTAATTCCGCATCCAATGAGTACCCACACTGCATACTTTTGACGAACCCCGCTACCCCAAAAACAAGAAATACCTGAAAACATAATGATGACATCATCATCACATTTTTTTAGGTATTTCTTGTTTTTGGGGTAGCGGGGTCCATCAAAAGTATGCAGTATGGATACTCGTTGGATGTGGAATTAAATTCCGCATCCAAGGAGATCTCCCATTGAAATTTGAGTAAAAACACAAGGAGATATGTCGAAAATACGAACAAAAAAGTAGTTTTATTTTATGACAAACATGTCAATTGAACCATTATGGTTGATTCATTTTATTGAAATTCTATTGGTTCTTGAATTCCAACTCACAAAATTTATTGTTGGCACGTTTTCTTATAAGGCCTATTTTAGACCCCAAATTTCCTCTAATGATTACATCTCAATAACCTGCGTACCACACCAAGGCTCATATTTACATTCGGATAGCCTGTCTTAGGACTGATTACGTCTGAGTAACCTGCGTATCACATCAGGAATCATATTTACACTCAGAAAACGTACAGGATTGATTATATCTGAGAAACTTGCTACACCAGGCTCTTTTCCGCTCGGACAACTTGTCTCATTTCCCATGTGAGATATCATGCATCACTTTCTTCTAGTCTCTCATTATTTCTAGCATAGAAACATATTAGGACTTATTACATCCAAGGATAACCTGCGAGCTTCATGAGGACTTATCCAAGGACAACCTACAAGACTGATTGCATCTGAGAAAAACCTACAGTCTTCACCAGGATTTTATGCTCAGATAACTTGCCTCCTCTAGCTATGATAAAATTCATCACTCCCTCTTTCGAGGGTTCTCATTCTAGATCACACTGAAGTCTTTCTCTGAAGTACTCAAACTTCACTCTGGCCAGAGGCTTGGTAAACACATCGGTTACATTAGAGGAATTTTGGGGTCTAAAATGGGCCTCCTAAGGAAAATAATAAAATAATAGTTAAAATAATAAAATAATATTGATTAATTTTGGAGGAAGAAAGAAAAAAACTACTTTTTGTGTTCGTATTTTTGACATATCTCCCTGTGTTTTTACTCAAATTTCAATCAGGAGAGCTCGTTGGATGCGGAATTTGATTCCGCATCCAACGAGTACCCACACTGCATACTTTTGACGGACCCCACTACCCCAAAAACAACAAATACCTGAAAAAACTTGATGATGACATCATCATCACGTTTTTTTCAGGTATTTCTTGTTTTTGGGGTAGCAGGGTCTGTCAAAAGTATGCAGTGTGGGTACTTGTTGGATTCTAAATCAAATTCCGCATCCAAAGAGCTCTCCCGATTGAAATTTGAGTAAAAACACAATGAGATATGTCGAAAATACGAACAAAAAAAATAGTTTTTTTTAATGACAAATATGTCAATTCAACCATTATGGTTGACTTATTTTATTGAAATTCTATTGGTTCTTGAATTCCAACTCACAAAAACTTATTTTGGCACGTTTTCTTATAAGGCCCATTTTAGACCCCAAATTTCCTCTAATGTCTACTCATTCATTTCCATGTATTGGAGCTTCACTGCTCCTCTATGCACTATATCCCTAATATAGTGGAACTTGATCTCTATGTGCTTCGACTTGTCATGGAACACAATATTCTCTGACAGCTTCACGCAACTTTGATTGTTGCAGAAGATACATGTCATGTCTAACTGGAGATAAACCAAACCAGACAGTAGCTTCCACAGCCATACTGCCTCGCAACTAGCCAAGCAAGTGACAACATACTGTTCCTCGGATGTACTTAGCACAATGCATGCTTGCTTCCTGCTAAACCAGGAGATCATGTCAGATCCCAAAATGAAGAAACAACCCAAAGTACTCTTCCTATCAGTGGCGCTACCTTCCCAATCTGAATCAACATAACCGTGTAGGTTAGTCTTCTGATTCGTATCATACTTGAGCCCATAATCCACTGTACCTTTTAGGTACATCAATAGATTCTTTGCAGCTATCAGGTGAACATGTCTTGTATCTGTCAAGAATTTTCTCAGGGTGTTCACAACAAAGAATATGTTGGGTCTCGTATTCGTCAAATACATCAATGAGCCAATAATATGACAATACATCGTGGCATCAATCGACTCTAATGAAGCATTACATAGAAGCTTCAAGTTTGATTCCATAGGTGTGGATATCGCCTTATAGTCCAGCATTTCGAATCTCTTCAGAATCTATACTGTATACTTCCCTTGACCAAGGAAAATTCCATCTACACTCTGCCACACCTCCATGCTTAAGAAGTAGTGCATCATCCCTAGGTATTTCATCTCTAACTCTATAGCAAGTATACTCCTTGCACATATAATGAGTTTATCCTCACTCGTTAGAAAGAAGTCATCGACATATAGCAGGAGCATAACTAGTCTTCTTCCTTCAACCTTAAAGTAAAGGTTGGAGTTCATTTTACTCTTGGTAAATCCTTGGCTCATCAGTAATCTATCCATCCTGCCATACCATGTCCTCGGTGCTTGTTTCAATCCATACAAGGCCTTCTTCAATTTGCACACATGAGTCTACTTGTCATGTGTCTTGAATCCCAGTGTTTGTTCCATGTACACTTCCTCCTCGATTGCACCATTCAAGAATGTTGTCTTGACATCCATCTGGTGTATCTTCTATTTCATAACTACAACTAATGCAAGTATGGTCCTAATGGAAGTGCACCTCTTCATGGGTGAAAATTTATCTTCGTAGTTTATGCCTTCTTTCTATGAGAAGTGTCGTGCTACGAATATTTCCTTGTATTTCTCGATGATGTCATATGCAGTATGATTGATATTATAGATCCACTTTGAAGTCACGCCAAGATCATTTTTCGGTCTCGGAACTATCTCCCAGACATCATTCTTCATGATCGACTGATACTCCTAGATCATGTCATCCTTCCATTCTTTCTTTTCCGCAACCTCTTGATAGGTGGAAGGTTCCTTGTTAATGATGTCACACAGCAGGGCCACATAGTTGTTTTAAGGATTTGGCCTTTTCCTTTCTCTATGCGTTCCTTTTGGAGCACCATACCATTCTACTTCTTGTATGAGATCTCGTTCCCATGTTGGGTTCCTCTTGTGGGATTCCTTCTCAAGAAGTGTCTCTAATGGATCTTGTAGTTTTGTCGTGTCATGGTCTTCATGGTCTTATGGAATTGCTTCTCCAATTTCCATATCTCAGAATCTCGTTTCTTCAGGTTCCTCAACCTGCTGAGTAGGTAGCATCCTGTATCTGAAGTATGTCGAGTCTTCATCAAATGTTACATCTTTGCTTATATCTATATTCTTGAATCCTTGGAAGTATATTTGATAGGCCTTTGATGTATCATTGTTTCCTACGAATATACCCTTCCTCCCAAAAGGATCGATCTTGGTCCTCTTATCCTTTGGTATATGTATGTACACCAGGAAAACAAATATTCTAAGATGGATGACTTGTGGTTCTCTCTTGAGAAATCCTCTTCCAGAGTTTTTTGTCAAGTATTCGATGAGGAGTACGGTTCTGTGCATACACATATGTTCTTGATGCTTCCACCCAAAGGTGCATAGGAATATTTTGGTCATGTAGCATTTCTTTCACTACTTCCATTATGGTTTGGCTCTTTCATTCCGCAACCCCATTCTACTAAGGATTATATGGAGTGCTCAACCCCCTCTTAATCCCAAACTCTCTGTAGAGTTCCTTGATATATTCTGAGGTGAATTCTCCGCCATTGTGTGACTGCGGAGTCTTGATATTCCTTTTAGTTTATTTCTCGACCAAGGATTTATATTCCTTGAACTTACTAAATACTTCATTTTTCATTTCAATAAATATATCCAAGTCTTACGTGATAAATCACCTTCATGCTTTGCCTGGATCTATGGAAGTCCAGAGACTGCTTTTCTTTCCATCGATAGTGCTCTCTAGTGCACATGTGCAAGCCTTTGATGTCATAGTTTACTTGGTTCTATTGACTCATGAACCAATGCTTGTTCATGATGTCCTTTTAGTTTGTACAAGCCACTGTCTTCTTCTCCGATCACTGTTGCATCATTTATTGTGTTTCCTTTAGGACACATTTGAACTTGGCCATCGACAAATGCAACTCTCATTCCCTTTGCATCTAGTGCAGAGATGGAGAGAATATTCTTCTTCAATCTTGGAACATAAATCACACCCTTCATATTTAAGGATTCCCGGCGTCTAGCATGAATGAAGCTACTCCACTCCCTTTTATGGGGTATTGATAATCATCCCCAAGTTCCACCTTGTGAGGTGACTCATGCTCAGACATATTGACGAATGATTCTTTATATCCCATCATGTGTTTGGATGCCCCACTATCCACAAGACAATCATTGCTTCCATGTGAGATAGTACCCGTAAGTGTTGAGATTAGCACATACTCTTCATCTGAATCATCCTTCTCTCTTATGAATATTTTGTTTGTCGGTTCATCGTCTTCGGAAACATGATCATGGTGTCTCTTTTTCCTGATGGGACAGTCTCTTACAAAGTGTCCCTTTTCATCACAAGTATAGCATCGAGCATTGGAAGGATCTCCCTTGATCTTCTTTTGTTTCTTGTCCTTATTCTTGTTGTGATGGTGGTTCTCCTTCTTCTCTTTCTTCTTGTTGTTCTTCTTGGTGTGAACTATGAGAGCTTGATCTTCAGTTGCTCTCATCTTCTTTTCTCTTGCTACGAGTCAAGATTCTTCTTGTGTGCATTCTTCTCAAAGTTTGCTAAAAGATATCAACCTCCTTGTTGCACAAATTCCTTGAATTAATGAATCCCATGATATAGGGAGACCATTCAGGGTATTCATCACTGTCAGTCCTAGGTCTGTCAACTATTTTACTTAGTATTACCTTCTACCTTAGACCTTTGTTTTTCTTTTTCTCCTATGTTTGGGTTGTTTTGATTTCGTTTTAAATATATTTTTGTATTAAAAAAATATGTTAGTTTAGACTTAAGCTCCCAGTAGATTAATAAGTGATTATTCATATAATAAAGTAAATGCAATATTAGGATTGAAATATTTCATATCCTATGTTCTAATGAAACCTGGTAGCGCATTTCATCATTCATACACATGCGCACTGCCAGATTGCCCAGTTAGGGTTATGTGCAGGTTTTCAAATCCTATCAAATAATGATGCAGATGTTCAGTCTTTGGGAGTTGTTCCAGTTAGTAGGCTGAAAGTTGGCTCTGAATTACACCTGAAAAAGCAGCAGTATTGATCCATGTTCAAATATCATTTCGAGCTCAATGCTTTGTACCTCATTAATTTGGTATGAAACGTTGATTGATCTCCAAATAGGGGTTTACATGTTTTCTTTTGAGATTTATGTTAGTATTCTGTATACAGCTTTAAATTCAATCATGGATTCATATAAGAAACCCCATTTCAGTGGTCATGTATTCAAAATTGAACCCAAAAATATTTAATGGATGAGTAAATTTCCATTAACTACTATAAGGTTGAAAGAAGCAGGCTGGTACACCTTGTGTGAGAGAATTGGGGAGTATAATGTGGAGGTTACGAATTCTTTATGTCAAAATTCCAAAGATTCGGGGGTGAACGTTGATGGGTTCGAGTTTTCGGTAACAAAGGAATCCATTACACAAGCTATTGGCATCGCTCCTGAAGGTGAGAGATGGTTTAAAAGACAATCAATAGATGAATACTATGGACAGTTTCTTCTACCTGCACACAAAAACCCTGATTGGAGGCGAGGGATTCAAAGGGCCTGTTTACTTGAAGAATGGTGTGATGTTATGCAGATCATCCAAAGATATGTTACATGCGAGGGGAGATTTGCCACCATTTACCTCTATCATATGTGGTTCCTTCAACACATATCAAGTACCAAAAGGTTAAACTTACCCTATTACTTTCTAAAGAGTTTGAGTAAGATGGCTATTAGGGTGCGGAATCATCCTGATTCTTCCAGTAACAACATTTTTCATCACGACTTGGTTAAATTGTTAATAACCAAAGAATTAGAGAAACATGGAATATCCTGGTCTGATCTCCTATTTTAGTCCGGTTTCAAAATTGAATTAAGGAATGTGAAGAAAGTAAAAGAATGAAAACTTCTACCAGAAAAAAAGGCCATGAAAATTCCTTCTGATACAGAGGCAGTTAACATGTCAATATATCTTTCTGAAAAAGAAATAGAAGATCACCACAAAAGTAAAAATCCTGAAGAAGAAATGAATGTTCAGAAACCTTCAAAGATTGAGCAAGGTAGATTCGAAGATATAGGAATACAGGAGTTTGACACATGTAAAAAATATGTGGTCAAAGAAAAAGAGATTGGGGTAAGTTAGGAATTAAATCCTTCTCATACTAAATTTCTTGTTCCTAAAGAAATCTCATCGAAGCCTGTTAAAGTTTATTCAAGGCCTAAGACTCATCTTGTAAACAAACTATGATTAAATATGAAGGTTGTCTTGAACCCAAAGATTAAAAAGAATCAAGTCATATAAGTGCAGGAGTCATTAGATGATGAAGAAGATGAAAGGGAAAAGTTTGTTGAATTAGCACTAAATAAAGTACTGGATAACATTGAGCATAATTGGAAAAAGGTACCGGATCTTGTTCCTATAAATTTTCCAAATCATTTTGATGTTGAATAAAACCTACAGGAGAATACAACATCAATAATCGTAGATCTCAAAGGAAAAGATGTACCGGAATTTGAACTTGGTGAACCTTCAAAAGAACAAGCACATCTAGATAAAGACAATACTGCAAATGAAGCTTATGAGGATTCAAATATCTTTATGAAAGAATTTGAAAAATATAAATAGAATAAGGAAATTGAGCAATTCAAGCTTCAGAATGAGCATAGAAATCATATTAATGATAGTTTGATGCAAGCAAACAAGATGTTTAGAATGTATTTTTGAACACCTGAATTTATATGATGCATTGATGTAAAATGTTTGTTTCCTCTTTGTATCATTTATGATTTGAACCTATCTCTTATCCTTTGAACAATTATTCTTTCTTTTATATTTTGTCCTTATACATACATTATTTGATGTTTTCCAGATCATTTATTCCTCTGTACATGATTTTTCTTTCTTGGCTTATTATTGTTATCTGAGAATGAAAAAAAAAACCTTTAAATGTTGAGGTGCCTAAACCCTGCTTCCATGTAGTCTAGTTGGCATACTTTAGGACAAATATTTTTTGGCGACCATACTGGGGAGGAAGCAAATAAATTCTTCCTTGGTTCAACATTAATAAATATGGTTTTGAAGGTGAACATAATCAATGAATTGTTTCATAGACTACAATTTTCACTTGTTTTGTTAAAGGAAAGAAATTGTGGCTCCTAAAATAGTTGGCACTAGGGAAAATACGTCATCTCCTCTACATCTAGGAGTCCCAGAGCCCGAGCAGATTATGAGGGATGCTAGGAAAAAATTGAGTTCTACTTCGTCTGGAAGATTTATGTATCCTTCATCTTTAGATATACCAAATCAGTCTCAATATGCTTCTCCTTCTACAAATACACAACCTGAGAAAGAAAAAGAGGAACAAAACTTGTCTTTTCTTGTCACTCAAATTGACAATTTGCAGGTTTTTACCAATCCTTTATTGTCTGAAGAGGTTAAAACTGAATTTCTACATTCAGGAGGTTTTTCATTAAAAACTCAAGTTTCACTTTACACTCCTCTCACTAGTAGGATCCCACTTCATCAGCTTAAATTCAGTAGCTCATCTTCTTCATCAAGCCAATCTAGTCCAAAAATGGCTTCCCAACCTCCTGATTATATGGACCGAATAGTGGATGCAAGGTATGCCCCATTGGTGCTGCCTCAACCCCTTTATGCTCTTCCTGGGGGTGATTATCAGAAATATCTCCCTAGGCTTAATGGCCGGGGTGAGGCAAAAGCAGAGGAACACTGGAATGCATTTTTTAGTTATGCTGACAATCAGAAAATTGAAGATAAGGATGTTTGGATTAGGATGTTCGTTCAAAGCTTAGAGATAGAGGTTAGAAAGTGGTCCAGAGAACTACATGTAGGATCCATAGATGGGATAGAAGTATTAGAAGATGTCACATACCCATACCCCAATTATCATGCGGAATGAAAATTTTTCTACGAAACCTTTGTCATTCTTTGAAACACAAGGCATGGCCATGAAACACTCCTCAACATTCATGTTCTGATACCACATTTTCATGTCCCCTCTCATCCACCATTGCGACGATCTACGAAGAAAGACCTTAGAGGAGATCGAACAGCAGGGAAAAATCGTGACGGAAGACAACGATCATAATATGTTTCGCATATGGGAACAAATAAAAGGTTGTGAATCAAATCGTAAGAATCAATGGCTGAGAACCAACCTGCGACAATCAACGACTGAGAATCAACTCGTAAGAATCAAAGGTGCGAAAACCTCGAGTTTGCGGAATCGGGAAAATATGGAAATTGCAATCCCACATCCCACATCCCTCATCCCTCATGTAGAATACACCGTTGCGAAAATAGAGATTGTGAAGTTGCATCCCGCAAGTTGCGGAAAGGAGAGTTGCAAAAGGAAAATTATGGAGAACGGGATTTATAGAATGTCGCTTCCGCATCCTGCAAGTTGCAGAAAGGAAAGTTACAGGAGGCGATTTCTGCGGAAATTCAACCTGCTAATAGAAGGCTTGGACCGATTTGATCAGTCAGGACATCACCAATGCAGCCAATTTGAGCCCCATAACGAAACTTAGAAATGCATTGAAAGTAAACATACATAGATGCATACAATTGCAATTATACATCGGAATCAATTCATTAATTCAACACATTAAGAATGTTCATCATATTTCATTTAGCAAATACAATGCAGAGAAATACAAATGCAGATATTAACATAGACAAGAACACTTATCTTTGAAAGAAGTTTGTCCCACAACCAGCTATGTCGCAGCAATGTTCCACCCAACCAGAGGCCAGTGCACTCACCAATCTCTCAGCAGCATTACCACCCCCAAGCTGGGCATGATTTCCCCAAGGAATAAGGAAACGCTAGCCAAGGATACAACAAGAACTCATCCAAGCCAACGTAGTTGGGTTTTTCAGGCTACACATAGTCAAGCTAGATAACAGTTGGGTTTATCATACTGCACACAAGCAAGCCAACACTTACATAAAGGACCAGCCAAGACAACATATGGGTTTACCATGCTACATAGCCAATCCATATCACTACTAGGTTTATCATGCTACTCATCCAAGCCAACATTCACAGTTGGGTTTATCAGATTGTCTAGCCAAGGATCACACATGGCCAATGTACAACACGACACAACCAAGCTAATTACTAGTTGGGTTTACCAAGCTACAAAGGAGATTGAAAGGCTGACTGCTAAGCTAGTGATCTCATCCATGGAGCTATGGAGACCTGCACCAGATCTAGCCTATCTTCTAAAACATATACACAACCAACACCAGGAATCATCCCCTTCTCTGCTACACAGTCCCTCGAGCTATGCCTTCCCTTTCCAGTGCTATTTAAGGTGTGCAAAGAAGAAGAAAAACCCTCTATATCTGTCTGTGAAGTTCCTTCTCACACTATGTTTATCAAGCTAGTTCAAACCCCATTTCCACTCCCAACCCAGTTCATACCAAAACAACAGAAGCATAAATAGCAAGATACAAAATTCCCCAAAAAATCGTAATTCCTTGCTGGCCATTCACTCTATAGCACCAAAACGGATTCCCTGGACATGCACCATCAAGAAACAACTGAAACATGAAGGATAAACACACAAGAAGGTTCAGCTGCATGAGAGTTCCCTGTGAATGAAGGATCCATGATCCAAAACATCCCGCAACTCCCCCAAAACGTGAGGGAAGATGAAAACGTTAATGCATGAGGGAATAAGCATATGTTTTTGGGTTTTTTCTTACCCATGAAGCCAAAACACATTCTTCAAAAATGGGTTCTTTTCCCAATTCGAATTTTTCCCATACTCTTCCCATTCCATGCAATAACTAGCTCAACCAAATTTTGGCAGAAATAAATGGTTGGGGAAAAAGACAAGAAATGGGTAGTTGACAGTTTTGATGGGTTTTCCTCAGTGGCTCCAGGTTAAACATGCCCCCTTCTCCCTATCCTTGGGAAATCATGCCCCCATATCATTATTTGGTGCATTAACATAGTTGGTTGTAGGTTTTTTGATTAAATTGCATATTTACATGATGTTTACAAACGTGCTTGACTTAGCACATGAACCATAGGCATCAGCTGTGATCACCTATACACCAAAAATTAATCAATGACAGGGCCTTGGCCTTGAGCTCCTTGCCATGATTCCATATAATATTTACATCATATACATTTAATGTAAACGGGGTCAAAACCGAGGTGTTACATTCCCCTCCCCCTTCAACAACACTGTCCTCAGTGCTTTACAAAATTGAACAAAAATGTTGCACTGGTACCACCCTCAATGATCCGCAGAATTGAACAAAAATGGGTGTGCCAATCGCATGGCATCTTCCAGCTCCCGTGTAGTCTCTTCAGGACCATAGTGCTCCCATTGCACCTTTACCTACCTTATGGCTCGGTTTCGGAGCATTGTGACCTTCCTATCGAGGATGTGCATCGGCTCGATTTGGAACTCTCCCTTGGGTTCCACCTGAATCACATCCCAATTTATCACATGGTTAGGATCATGTACATATTTCTTAAGCAAAGAAACATGAANGTGCTCTAGTTCTAGCATGAAATGCAAGTCTATATGCAATTGGTCGTATTCTTTCAAGCACTTCAAACGGCCCATAGTATCTAGGTGACAGCTTGGCACAACTTTCAAGCTTCAAAGAACTCTTCTTTTCCCTCACTTTGAGGTAAACATGATCCCAAACATTGAAATATCTGTTCCCCCATTATTATCTGCATATGTTTTTTGTCTGTCCTGGGATGCTTTCAGATTCTGCCTGATCTTTACAACTTCCTTGTTGATGTAATTGTAACTTCGGAATGTATTAACTTGTATATCTTATGTATTATACCTCGATGTTTATTCCGGGATGTGTTTGTAATGTATTTGAGTCATGTAATTCCCCGATGTTCTGATCGAAAGTTTTTATAATGTGAACAAGTCATGTCAAGTCATTGTGGGTAACCCTCCTAATTGTCAAGGGTTAAATTCCTCGCAGTTGTGGGGCCCTAGGATTATTAGACTTTCCTAGAGAAGTCGACCCTAGGTGAGTCATTTTAAGTCGGGGCAATAGTCCCCACCATTGTGTTAAGGATAAACCTCCTTGTTGGTCGGAGGAGGCAACGTCCCCACAAGTTGTGGGACACTAGGGTTATTAGACACTCCTAGAGATGTCGACTCTAGTAAGTAATTGTTAAGTGAGGCCGACATGTTGGAGTGGGTTTCAAGTGAATGAAATGATATAAATATAGAGTGATCCTCTCTATTTATCACACACACACTCACTCATTGGGGCGCATGAGTGAGAGAGGAGAAGCTCTCTCAGTGTGAGAGAGAGAACAAGCTGTGGAGATCATCTTTTCTGTTTTCAGGTTTTACTGATGCCATTGGTGCTCATTATATCTCTGAGGAAGTTGTGGGGTTTTCTCCTTTATAGTTTCCCCAAGGAAAATTCCTTGTGTCTCTTGTCTCTTGTGTTTTATTGTTGTGCATGTTATTCTCTTAGTTAAAGATCCTAAGATCATAATGCTAGCTTGAATGATAAAAATCTAACATGGAATCAGAGCTAACCTGAGAAGAAGACATTGTGCAGCTATAGAAGCTAGGTATTCTTACTTTTTTGGTCTCTCTCCACAATCGATCAGCAAAAGTATGCTAGGTTGTTTCTCCATTGAAGGGTGCATCTTTTTGTCGAAGCAGAATTCCATTCCGAGCATTTTCAATTTTCAGTGCGGGAAATTAGGGTTTCTTACAGAAGAGGAATTTTTGAGTGAGCCCAGAATAAGATTTCTATCCTCATAAAAATCAAATTTTAGATACCTGTATCAATATTTTTGGTTGGGTGAAACTCTGGGAAATTCAAACCCTAGTTTGACCTCGAGCTGGAAAAACCCTAAATACTAAAAATGATAAATTTTTGTACATTCGCTATATATTGGGATTGGCAAAGGATCAGGAGCTAAAAATTGCAAAGGCCAAAGATAAAATCCTGATGTACACTGTTTCCAAAATTAAGCCTCAGATTTACTATATTCTGGGAGATATGATCCCTCCAAGTTAGGGTTCCAGCCTCTTCTAGGATTCATCCCTAAACATGACACCTGGGGAGAGTTGCAATATCTTGGGTTACAAATCTCCAAATTAAATTTATAAATATGTTCTAGAAAAGGAACTGACTTTAATTTCTATGTTCCGAGTTTCAGAATCAGAAGCTGAACCAATGACACTTGGCATCCCATACAACTTCATTGTTTTGCACAGTCCTGTAATAGGTCACCTTGGGAAAATGATCATAAGTCCCAATTGATGAAACCAATTCTTATGAAACCTATGGTGTTTGAACAGGGACATGCAAGGATACCACAGTACGAAGTTTCAAATACAAGGGAGCAGTAATTTTAGAGATATAGTAGAAACAGTATCAGGAATTTCTGCAGAAGAAATTGGAAAACTAGGGCTTCCTGTTTCGGGAGCTTCCCTCCACTGTTTTCAGAGAAGGAGTACATTGGATAGCTCAACTTGAAGAGATCTATATTTCTATCCAATTAGATCTGAAAAATTCCAAGTTTTGAAAATTAGGGTTTCTCTGACAAACCCTAGATCAGCCAGCTCCGGAACCAGGACGGACACCTCAAATCGGTAAGATCTAATATTTTGCTATTTTCATTTGAGGTTCTCATTTCAAAATGATATATCACGTCAGCTTGATGATAAGCTTAGTGAAGTTGTCAACTTCCAAGCATGGAAGTATTTGATCTCTCTGAAGAAAATGAATTGGACACCTACATGAGTAGAGAGGTTACAGTTCCAGAGGGAGATGAGGATAAAATCCTTACACTAGAAGAACTTGGTCAAGGCCAAGAAGATCATTGTTGATTCAATCACGGATCACAGTGTACCACAAGTTTCTTCTCTAAAGACACCGAAAGAAATGTTTGATTCCTTGACCAAGCTATTTGAAGGGAAGAACATAAATCGGAATATGACTTTGAGAAGACAGTTGAAGAATGTGAAGATCCAGAATGCAGAATCAAAGAACAAATTTGAAGCGGTAAAAGAAGAAGTGAAGAATGCAGAAGTGGTGATAGCCACCTTGAATGGCCTCCCAGGATCATAGGAATCATTCATTTGAGGAATGTGTTCCAGAAGGAAGTGATTACTTTCAGCAGACTCTAGGAAGAGCACACAGAAGAAGAAGCTCAAATCATATTAAGAGAAGAGAAGATGGGAGCAACTGAAGATCAAGCTCTCACCATCCAAAGAAGATCCCTCAATCAATGAGGAATATGAAGGACTCAATTCTTGAAGAACCTCTTATCCATGTTGATAATTTGGATAAGAAATGATGAAGTCATGAATGAAGAAGATGATGAAGCAGAAGGATCAAGAAGGAGTCTACCCACAAAACAAATAAAGATAAGTACTCAATTGTCATTTCATGATATTGTTTTGTTTATGCATTTGTTTATCTTCAGTTGATGTATTATGCATGATAGAATGTTTGCATTAATAATAGTATACTACTAATATGCATGTGATGGGTAAGTAGCTCGTGGTGTTATACAACTCTGCATTGCTACTTATCTAGAATGAAACCTCTTTGCTGACATATTGGATTAGTGCACAATCTCAATGTTGTCCTGGTAGAGATGGAAGGTATCTAGAAAGTTTCTGTGAGATATGGATGGATGTTGTATTGGCTAAAGTAGTTGCATGATCATATATTTATGCATAATAATTTTTCATTATGAATATACCT
>LPNX010897916.1:171048-237808 GCA_001517045.1 Pseudotsuga menziesii
ATACAACTGCATTTGAATTGTAGGAAAGATCGCATACATAATCACCTACAAGAAAATAAGAATGAGACTTGTTTTGAAGAACAAGTAACAACAGTTCAAGATGAAAAATAATAAAGACGAATGCAGTGACATCATTGATGCAGAACCTTCCAGACATGAAGAAGTAACCAAGAAGAAAGGTTCAAGAAGAATGATGTCTAGGATGCAGTATCGATACATGAAGAGAAGTTTGTAGTTCCATCATGCAGTAGATGGAAACAACATGGGATACAAGGCAAGATTCATAGCATGAGGCATAGACTATGAAGAGACATTTGCAGCCACTAGAGATACACATGACAGGAAGAATCATGTGTGCAAATGAAAGAAGGCCTTGTACGAGATCAAAAGACACCCATGGGATAACACATACATGAGGAGATTGATAAAGACCTAAACCTTTGCTACAAGGTTGAAGATAAAAGTTCAATATAGAGGATCTTGGTATCCAATGATCCTAGATGGATACTAGTAGCAAAGGAAGCTACTTGTCACTCCGGTTCAGAATGTTTCAGTGCATAGAGCATGAAAGACAGAGGGAGTATGATGCTCCGCTTCAGAGGGAGTGATTGCAGAAGATCCTGAAGTTTGGCATGGTATGATAGGATGGATAGATTACTAATGAATCTAGGCTTTACTAAGAGTAAAGCGGATTCCAACCTTTGCTTCAAGGTTGAAGGCGGAAGACTAGTGATGCTCCTGTTATGTGTTGATGCACTATTTTCTAGGCATAGAGGTGTGGAAAAGGGAAGTATGCAGTAAAGATCCTGAAGAGGTTCAGGATGATGGACTACAAGGCCATGACCACACCTATGGCATCGAACATGAAGCTATTGAGTGATGCTTCATCAGAGACAGTTGATGCCATGATGTATCGTCGGATGATTTATTCCTTGATGTACTTAACGAATACGAAACTAGATATTTGCTTTGCTGCGAACACATTGAGACATGTTCACCTGATGGTTGCAAAGCATGTAGTGAGGTACCTGAAGGGTACAGTTGAGTATGGGATCAAGTGTGATATCTTGGTTTGGCAGGATGGAGTCTTGCATGGCGCTGATTACAGCTAAGGAAAAAGATGTTGCCATTTGCTATTTGGGAGCTAGTATGTTTCTTTTGAAAACTACTATTTGATTTGGTTGATCTGACTTGCATTTTTTGTATGATGCAGATAGGAGCAGTGATCCAGATCGATATCTCTTGAAAGAAGGATGTCTAGCATAGCTGATGAGACAGGTTTTCTGAGCATAAGTCCTGGCAAAGCTCGCAGGTTATCCTTGGACGTAATCAGCCCTGATGTGATTCTATGCTAGAAATGGTGAAAGTGAAGTTTGAGTACTTCAGGGAGAAGCTTGGTGTTCTCAAGATCGAGGTTCCCTCCAAGGGGAAATGATGAGACTGAGAGCCATTATGACATGGTGAGAGGATTAGGTTCCTTCCATGGTAAAATGTAAGGGCTGAGCCATTTTATCATGGTGAGAGGATTTGGTTCCTTCCATGTCAGATATGAGTGCTAAGCCATTCTGATATGACTGTAGGATTGGTCCCTACATGATCAGATGTAAGGGATAAATTCCATTCTTGGAATGGAGACGCCTGGTTAATTACCAGGAAAACTTAGTCTGGGACTGAGGGCCATTCTGATATGACTGTAGGATGTAGTCTTACATGATCAGATGTGAGTGCATGGCCATTCTGATGTGATTGAGGGAGGTGTTCCCACTTGATCAGATATAAGGGTTGATGCCATTCTCTGGGAGAATGGAGGCACCTGGTCAGTTACCAGGAATCTTCAGTCTGGGACTGAGAGCCCTTCCGATGCGGTGTTTTCAAGCATGGTCGGATGTAAGTGCAAAGCCCTTTCGATGCAGTTCTTTCAAGCATGGTCGAATGTAATTGCTGAGCCTTTTCGATGCGGTGCTTTCGAGCATGGTTGACTATAAGTGCTGAGCCCTTCTGATGCGGTGTTTTTAAACATGGTCGAATGTAAGTGAAGAGCCTTTCTGATGTGGTGTGTTCACACATGGTCAGATATAAGTGCTGAGCCATTCTGGCGCGATGTGTTTACACATGGTCAGATGTGAGTGCTGGGCCTTTCTAACAAGATGAGGTCAGATGTAAGAGCTAAGTAGGCCATTCTGACTTAAGTGTCAGATATAAGCGCTAAAGAAGACCTCCATGGAAGCTAGGCCTACAACTAGCATGAAAAAGGGCTGGCTCTGTAGAACTTCCTGTGACGAGAAGAATGAATAGATAGCACCATTTGATTGAGATAGCAGAAGCAGTAATGATGATGATGATTTAGTGATGATCCAGCTTTGATGACGATCCAAATCAAGTGATGATCCAGACTTGATGATGATCCAGCAGTGACGATCCAGATCAAGTGATGATCTAGACTTGATGATGATCCAGCAAAGATGATCCAAATCAAGTGATGATCTAGAATTGATGATGATCCAGTAGTGACGATCTAGATCAAGTGATGATCTAGACTTGATGATGATCCAGTAGTGATGATCTAGACTTAATGATGATCTAGTAGTGATGATCCATATCGAGTGATGATCTAGATCCAGTGATGATGATCCAGATCGAGTGATGATCCAGATCTAGATGAAGATGACTTAAAGATGAAGATGACCTGAATATGAAGATGACTTGAAGATGAAGATGACGAGAACTTGACGATGATTCAGATGATACAGAGAAGAAGACTTGTGTTGATAAATTGTGTCAAGAGAATACCTTCCTAGTTAAGAGGGAGTGTTGATGTAATTGTAACTTCGGAATGTATTCACTTGTATATCTTATGTATTATACCCTGATGTTTATTCTGGGATGTGTTTGTAATGTATTTGAGTCATGTAATGCCCCAATGTTTCGATCGGGATTTTCTATAATGTGAACAAGTCATGTCAAGTCATTGTGGGTAACCTTCCTATTTGTCAAGGGTTAAAGTCCCCGCAGTTGTGGGGCCCTAGGGTTATTATACTATCCTAGAGAAGTCAACCCTAGGTGAGTCATTGTAAGTCGAGGCAATAGTCCCCACCATTGTGTTAAGGATAAACCTCCTTGTTGATCGGAGGAGGCAACATCCCCACAAGTTATGGGGCACTAGGGTTATTAGACACTCCTAGAGATGTTGGCTGTAGTAAGTAATTGTTAAGTGAGGACGACATGTTGGAGTGGGTTTCAAGTGAATGAAAGAATATAAATAGAGAGTGATCCTCTATATTTATCACACACACACTGACTCATTGGGGTGCATGAGTGAGAGAGAGAACAAGCTGTGGAGATCATGTTTTCTGTTTTCAGGTTTTACTGATGCCATTGGTGCTCATTCTATATCTGAGGAAGTTTCCGGGTTTTCTCCTTTATGGTTTCCCTAAGGAAAATTCTTTGTGTCTCTTGTCTCTTGTGTTTTATTGCTGTGCATGTTATTCTTTCAGTTAAAGATCCTAAGATCATAATGCTAGCTTGAATGATAAAAATCTAACACTCCTGCTCCATCTCCTTGAGCAATTCTGGACCAAGCACAACCTTGTTCACTGGATTATCCCAAGTCACTGGTGTCCTACACCTCCTGCCATACAAAGCTTCATATGGACTCATCCCCAACGATGCTTGTTGTCCATTGTTATAAGTAAACTATACCAAGTGTAAATAATCTTCCCACTTGGTTGGTTTTTTCATCACATCCATGTGAAGTATGTCTTCAAGCACCTGATTCACTCTCTCTGTCTAACCATCCGTCTAAGGATGGTAGGAAGTGTTGAATTTCATCTTTGTACCAAAATCTGCAAACAACCCCTTCCAAAAATTGGAAGTGAACTTGACATCTCTGTCAGAGACTATTTCCTTAGGAAATCCATGAATTTGAAAATATCCTTCATGAATATTTTTGCAATGTCATCAGTCTTATGCGTAGAATTAACCAGTATGAAATGTGCTGCCTTTGTCAACTTGTCCGCCACAACCATGATGGAATCATGCTGTCTCCAAGTCATTGGAAATCATGTAATAAAATTCATGGAAATAACTTCCCATTTTCATTGTGGAACTGGAAAAGGATGCAACAGACCTGCTGGGTGTTGATGCTCAACCTTCACCTACTGAGATTTCATGCACCTTGAAATATATTCAACCATGTCCTTTTTCATTCCTGACCAAAAGTACTACTTTCTAGATGTAGCAATTATCTTTTGATATCCTGGGTGACCAGAATATGGAGCTTGATGGATCTCATCCATAACAACCCTCCTCAAATATACTACATTTGGAATATAATTTATGTTCTTATAAGTAAGAAGTCCATCTTCTTCCAATTTATATCCCTCATACTTCTTTTCAAGGCTTTGTTGCTGCAACTTGTCCTTGACCTGGACATACAATTCATCTTCAGTGACATGATTAACATCCTGTTGCCTCAACTCCGATTGGAAAATACTAATGGATGCCACATGTATTTCCTTCACCTTCCTGCTAAGTGCATTATCTACCTTATTCTCTTTTCCCTTTATGTGCTTGATTTCAAAATCAAATTCACATAAAAAATCCAACCATCTAGCTTTCCTAGCATTTAGAGTAGGTTGATCAAATAAATGCTTCAGACCACAATGGTATGTCTTTAGCTCAAATATTCTGCCCATCAAGTAATGCCTCCACATCTTGAGAGCATGCACAATGGCTGCAAGTTCCATATCATGAGTGGCATAGTTCTTCTCATGCTCCTTCAACTTTCTTGACCCATAACATATTACGTGGTTGTCTTGCATAAGGAATCCTCCAAGCCCTTGACCACATGCATCGATACACACCACAAAATGTTTTTTTAGGTTTGCAATATTCAAGATAGGTGCACTTGTGAGAATATTCTTCAACTACTGGAAGATTTCTTCACACCTCAGTGTTCATTCAAACTTTATTCCCTTATTTTGCAAAGAAGTGGCTGGGTGTGCAACCTTGGAGAGTCCTTCAATGAATCTCCTATAGTATCTTGCAAGTCCCATAAAAGATCTTACATCTGTCACATTTTGTGGAGTAGGCCAATTCGTAATGGCTTCAATCTTGTCAGGGTCCATAGATATACCCTCTTCTAAGATAATGTGGCCCAAATAATGAATCCTATATTTATAGAATTCACACTTACTCAACTTTGCATACAACTGATGTTCCTTGATAAATTGTAATGTGAATCTCATATGCTCTTCATGCTCTTCCTCATTCTTAGAATAAATAAGAATGTCATCAAGGAAAACAAGAACAAACTTGTCCAAATACCTACTGAAAACACTATTCATAAGGCACATAAATGTAGCTAGTGCATTTGTGAGACCAAATGGTACCACTACAAACTCATAATGTCCATACCTTGTTCTGAAGGTTGTCTTATGAATGTCTTCATCGTTGATTCTCACCTAATGGTAGCCAGACCTCGAGTCAATCTTGGAAAATACCTTTGCTCCTCTCATTTGATCAAAGAGGTCATCAATTCTAGGAAAGGGATATTTTTTCTTCACAGTGACTTTGTTCACCTGTTTGTAATCAATATGCAACATAAGTGTACCATCTTTATTCTTCTCAAATAGAACTAGTGCTCCTCAAGGAGACACACTTGAACTGATATACTTCTCCTCCAACAACTCTTGTAACTGCGTCTTCAGCTCTATCATTTCCAGTGTGCTCATTCTATAGGGTGTCTTGGACACTGGTTTTTCTCCTGGCACAAGTTCAATTGTGAAATCAATTTCTCTCTTTGGAGGAAGCCCTAGAATCTCATCAGGAAAAACATCCCTAAATCCTTGCAACAAATGAAAGTCCTCCAACCTAGGAGTTTCATTCTTTGTTTCCTCCACAATATGAGCTACATACAACTGACAACCTTTCCTACAAAAATTCTTCAACTGCATTGCTGAAATCTACCTCACAGAAATCACCTTTGGAATGCCTCTTACAACTATTGGGTTCCCTTCTTCATCCACGTATTCAAAAGTCTTATTATAATAGTCGAGCTTTACCTAGTGAGCTTCTAACCAATCCATTCCAATGAAAACATCATAGGAACCAAGTGGTAGAACATTCAAATATACACAAGTGACCAATCCATTCATCACCAATGGACATTTCTCTACCACTTCACTAACCTTTATCTTAGTTCTAGTGGCTAGATGAACTAACCAAGATTTTCTATGCTTTACTTTCTTAAAAGCACACATCTCCACTAATCTAGGGGTAATGTAACTATGAGTAGAACTAGGGTCAATCAAAATAGAAACAGATTGCTCAACAATCTTACCTGCAACTTCGACCATAGTTGACTGGTGATCTGCCTGGCGGTCCTCTAGTGCCGCATAAATCCTAGGGACGACCCTTGCTACTTGACCCACTATTTCTTCCTCTTGAATGTTGTAATATGGCCTTGCATTCTCATTCTCAAGTGGAAAATTCTTGTGCATGTGGGGTCCTCTACATCTCCAGCATTGGAGTGGTTCTCTATTCTGTTGTGGATCTCTTGGATTTTCTCCCATCACTCTAGCTGGCTGCTTCTCAACTTGGGATGGATGCTTTTGTTGATTCCAGAAGTTAGAGGTTTGAAACCTTTCTTCCTTTGGTCAGAATTCTCATTATTATTTTCCTTCCATTGCTTATGATAATTAGGTTTTCCCTTGCTTTTCTCATAGCAATACTTAGCTTTCTTTATCGCTTCTTCCAAATTTCTAGGTTTATAAAACTCAATTATGTCTTTGTAAGACTGAGGCAGTCCACTCAGGAAACGCTGGATTTCCACCTTTTCATCTTTGATGTACCTGACATGCCTTAAAAGTTCTAGGAACTTATCTGCATAATCTTCCATGGTCTGATGTCCCAATCTCAGCTCATGGAATTCTTTGATCTTATCATCATAGTACCTATTGGAGAGGTGCTTCTACTTGAAATACTTCTGGAAGTGTTTCCATACAATCTTCCTTTAATTAATATGTTTCACTTATCTGAAGTGCTTCCACCATATGGATGCTCTTCCAGTCAAATTGAAGATCGCTACTCTAGCCTTCATATTTCCCGAATAGCCTTGGACTTGGAAATATTTCCTCATCCCAAGAAGCCAAGCTTCAGATTCTTGACCATTCTTTATCTCACCATTGAAGGTAGGAGGCATTGCCTAATATTTCCTCATCCCAATAAGCCAATCTTCGGCTTCTTAACCATTCTTTATCTCACCATTGAAGGTAGGAGGCATTACCTTCTTAAATTCATCACGTGAATGGTTCTGGTAGTGCCTCTTTCTCCTATTCTCATGAGAAGAAGAACTTGAACCACCAGTGGATCCTTTAGATTTAGATGACCCACTAGGAGATATCTTTCTTCTTCCAGCAGTTCTCTTACTATCCGATCCCCAGAGTTCATCCACCTCTAAATGTATGTCAAACTTTGTAGCATGGCTGCATTTAGCTGATTCTGCTCCTCCTAAGCCTTAACCAATCTTTCATTATCTTCCCTATAACTTTGCATCTCCAACCTTATGCTTCTCATGGTGGCTACAAAATATGGGGGATTATCTTGAAACCTCCTCCCAGTAGACTCTGTCTTAGTATTTCCAACTTGAACATTTTCCCCCATAGCATCTTCCTTGTGCTCATAGGGATCATGTGCATCATTCATGCCATAGGTTCTCATGGCTGAGCCAACAACCCACTTTTCCAATATGCACTATGACTCTACAAAATTTGTTATCAAACACCATTTGTTAGCTACATAGCAATTCAAAATTAAAAACCATTTACTTACTGTCACTTGGCCCATCCAGGCCCAACGTTGTAAGCAGCAGCTCTATTAACGGTTCAACTTGGCCCCTTTTAGGCCCAGCACTGCAATCTGTAACTCTACTAAACCACAATTTGGGTGTTCTTTTATTTTTTAACTACTCGTTCTAGCCCATCCAGGCCCAATGCTACAACCAACAAATCTGATACCACTCTGTCACGCACCCATACCCCGATTATCATGCGGAGTTAAAAAATTTCTATGGAACCTTTGTCGTTCTTTGAAACACAGGGCATGGCTGTGAAACACTCCTCAACATTCATGTTCTAATAACACACTGTCACGTCCCCTCCCATCCACCATTGATCAATTCGACAATCTACGAAGAAATATCTCAGAGGAGATCGAACGGCGGGGAAAAATCACGATGGAAGACGACGGTCACAATTTGTTTCACATATGGGAATAGATCAACGGCTGAGAATAATCCCGCGAGAATCAATTGCTGAGAATCATCCTGAAAGAATAAACGATGCGAAAATCTTGAGTTTACAGAATTGGGAAAATATGGAAATTGCAGTCCTGCATCCCGCATCCCTCATGCGGAATAAACCATTGTGGAAATAGAGATTGTGAAGCCCCATCCCGCATCCCACAAGTTGCAGAAATGAGAGTTGTAGAAGGAAAATTGCGGAGAACAAGATTTATAGAATGTCGCTTCTGCATCTCGCATCTCGCATATCGCAAGTTGTGAAAGGATATTTCTGCAGAAATTCAACCTGCTAATAGAAGTCTTGGACCGATTTGATCATTTAGGCCATCACCAATCCATCCAATCTGATCCCCATAACGAAACTTAGAAATGCATTGAAAGTAAGCATACACAGATGCATACAATTGCAATTATACAGCGGAAGCAATTCATCAATTCAACACATTAAGCATGTTCATCATATTTCATTGAGCAAATACAATGCAGAGAAATACAAATGTAGATATTAACATAGACAAGAACACTTATCTTTGAAAGAAGTTTTTCCTACAACCAGCTATGTCACTGCAACGTTCCACACAACCATAGGCCAGTGTGCTCACCAATCTCTCAGCATTACTGCCACCCTCGAGCTGGGCATGATTCCCCCAAGGAATAAGGAAACTCTAGCAAACTCACACATATCCAAGGATACAACAAGAACTCAGCCAAGCCAATGCAGTTGGGTTTGTTAGGCTACACATAATCAAGGTAGATAACAGTTGGGTTTATCATACTGCACACAGTCACTCCAACGCTTACATAAAGTACCAGCCAAGCCAACATATGGGTTTATCAGGCTACATAGCTAAGCCATCTCACTACTGGGTTTATCAAGCTACTCATCCAAGCAATCATTCACAGTTGGGTTTATCAGACTGTC
Source organism: Pseudotsuga menziesii (assembly GCA_001517045.1). Taxonomy (NCBI): domain Eukaryota; kingdom Viridiplantae; phylum Streptophyta; class Pinopsida; order Pinales; family Pinaceae; genus Pseudotsuga; species Pseudotsuga menziesii. The sequence goes on from LPNX010897916.1 coordinate 180,270, forward strand.
CAGCCAAGGATCAACACATGGCCAATGCACAACAAGACACAGCCAAGTCAATTACCAGTTGGGTTTATCATGCTAGAGAGGACCTGGAAAGGCTAAATGCTAAGCTAGTGAGCACATCCATAGAGATATGGATGCCTACACCATATCTATCCTGGCTTATAAAACATCTACACAGCTAACACCAGGAAGCATCCCCTTCTCTGCTACACAGTCCCTCGGGCTATGCCTTCCCTTTTTAGTGCTATTCAGGGTGTGCAAAGAAGAAAACCAGCCCTCTAGATCTGTCTATGAGGTTCCTTCTCACACTAGTTTTATCAAGATAGTTCAGAGCCCATTTCCACTCCCAAACCAGTTCAGACGTGACCAAAACAACTTAGGCATACACAGCAAGCTACAAAATTCACCAAAAATCATAATTCCTTGTTGGCCATTCACTCTATAGCACCAAAACGGATCATCCAAATGTGCACCATCAAGAAATAACTGAAATATGAAGGATAAACACATAGGAAGGTTCAGCTTCATTAGACTTCCCCATGAGTGAAGGATCCATGATCCAAAATGTCCCGCAGCTCCCCCAAAACGTGAGGGAAGATGAAAACATTAATGCATGAGGGAATGAGCATACGTTTTTGGGTGTTTTCTTGCCCATGAAGCCAAAACACATTCTTCAAAAATGGGTGCTCTGCCCAATTCAAATTTTTCCCATACTCTTCCCATTCCATGCAATAACTACCTCAACCAAATTCCTGGCAGAAATAAATGGTTGGGGGAAAAGACAAGAAATGGGTAGTTGACAATTTTGACGGGTTTTCCTCAATGGCTCTAGGTTAAACATTCCCCCTCCTCCATGTCCTTAGAAAATCATGCCCCCTTATCATTATTTGTTGCATTGACATAGTTGGTTGTGGGTTTTTTTATTAAATTGCATATTTACATGATGTTTACAAATGTGCTTGACTTAGCACATGAACCATAGGCATCATCTGTGATCACCTATACACTAACCATCAATCAATGACAGGGCCTTGGCCTTGAGCTCCTTGCCATGATTCCATATAATATTTACATCATATACATTTAATGCAAACGGGGTCAAAAACGGGGTGTCACAGAAGATGGGTTTATGAAGCAGTGGGGCAATACAAAAGACTACCTTTACTACATCACTAAGTTTGGAGCTTTGAAAAGGAAGAAAAATGAATCAGTTGTAGATTTTTCAAAGTGCTTCAATAAGATGTATGGTAAGATACTAGTAGAAATAAATCCTTTTGAGACATCAGCAAAACTTACATATGCAAACTCATTTGATTTTGAGTTTTATTTACTATTAAGAGAAAGGTTTGTAACTTTGTTTAATATGCAGGAAGTTGAATTAGAAGTTGAGTCCAATATTTTTGACATCAAGTAAACTTAAAGAACAATCAGAATACCAAGAGAAGGATAGAAAAGGAAAAAAATAAATGATCCCATCAACTTCTAGAAGAAAATCACCAAATAAAATAGATGAAATGAATAAGTTAATCAAAAATATGTCTACAAAAGTCAACAGGATAGAAATGGAGAATAAGAATCAGAATATACCTTTGCAAGAATAAAATACAAATCAATTTAGATGTTCTTTTGTTCCAATATTCTTTCCCATAGAAAGAAGGAACAATGACATTCAAAGAGAGAAAAAATAATGAGGATACGAGAGTTCAACCCCCTTTCCAAAATAATTTATTGAATGAAGAAGAGGAGGTTGAGGAGTTAGAATATGAAGATTTAGATAAGAATATCAATCATCTTGAAGAAGAGCCATCTGAAAGTTTTCTTACTAAAACTCATTATCAAAATTATGAATATTTTGACGATTTCAGCTATACATCTCTAGCTGATATTTATCAGATAGATCCAAAAAAGTATTATAATCTAAGGTCTGGTGCTAAGCAAGTTGCCCAAATTTCTGAAAAGAAAGTATCTTCTCCTATCAAACAATGGTTTGATCCATCATTGGAAAAGAAACAGAACCAAAGGGTTAATAAAGCTAAGCTCACAGAGTTGGAAGAAACCAATAAGAAAAATCAGGGTTTCAATTTTGAAAATGAGTTGAGTAAGGTCAAGATTCCTGTCCCATTAACAGAGTTAATGAAAATACCTTCATTTAGAGATCCTTCTTATAGAATGCTGAAATCACAGGCTAATGAAATCCTTTTTGATGTTATAAACCTACAAGATGAGCATCCCACCATTATTGTTGGTTCTTATTCACTTGTCAAAGTTGAAAATAAATCATATTTCCCTCCTCCTTTCTATATTACCTTAACAGTTCATGAGCAAATGCTACACAACTATTTGTTAGACTCTAGAGCTTCTCATAATCTTATGCCCAAAGTTGTCATGGAAGCCCTAGGATTGAGCATTACTAAACCTTATCATGACTTGTTTTCTTTGATTCAAGAGCAGTTAAGTGTTTAGGAGTGATCAAAGATCTTGTTGTCAATCTTACACAATTACCTATGAAGAGTGTTATTATGGATGTGGTCATTGCTGATATTTCACCTAAGTTTGGCATGTTGCTGTCGAGATCCTGGGAAAAAGGAGTGGGAGGCACTTTACAGATGGATTTTTCCTATGCTAGTATTCCAATCTTTGGAGGAGAGGACAGGAGGTTATACAGAGAAGTACATTTGGCTTATTTGGTAAGTGACAAAAACAATCTAGCAAATCATCCAATATATGTTGTGGAAGAACATATAGGATCTTTTATGTTGCATTTGAGTAATGAAGAAACATCTTGTGTTCTACAAGTGGAAAAGGAAGTACCGTTTCAACACAGTGCTGAAAAACAAGATGAATTGTGGAATATGTACTTTGATGGTTATTCATCTAAAGAAGGAGAAGGAGATGGAATTGTTCTCGTTTCTCCCGGAGGGGAAATTATTTGTCTGATGTACAAATTGGAATTTTAGAAAACTAACAATATGAAGCATACGTCAGAATATGGGACTTAGAGCTGCAAAGGATTTGGGAATTCAATAATTGGTTCTTTTTGGCGACTCCGAATTAGTGGTTCAACAAGTCAGAAATGTTTATTAGGTAAAGCAACAATTGTTAAAAGTTTATAGAAATGAAGTATGGGATCTGATGGATAATTCAACATAATTCAACATAAGATTCCTTTAAAACCTGATACCAAACCCTTTCAGCAGAAACTCAGAACAATCAATCCATTATTATTACCAGTTATTGAAAAGGAGGTGAAAAATTTATTAGATGCAAAAATTATAGTACCTCTTTGGTATTCCACTTGGGTTGCAAATCTGGTTCCCGTTCGAAAGAAAAATGGTGAAATAAGGTTATGTGTTTATTTTCGTAATTTGAACAGATCTTCTTTAAAATATAATTATCCCATGCCTAAGATAGATCATATCTTGCAAAGGGTAGTTGGTGCTCAAAGAATATCAATGATAAATGGGTTCTCAGGTTACAACCAAATTGTTGTTCATCCAGAAGATAGGGAAAAAAACTGCTTTTACTACTCCTCGGGGAACTTTTATGTACGATAAAATGCCATTTGGTTTAATGAACGCATGTACAACTTTTAATAGGGCTATGGAAATAGAATTTGTTTGTGAAAGAGAGAAATTTGTGGTGATTTACCTAGGTGACATAACAATGTTTTCAGATTCAGATGAAAGTCATCTTAAGTGTCTTGAAAAAACCTTTTTGAAATGCAGAAAGTTTGGTTTGTCTCTGAACCCAAAGAAAGCTCATTTTTCCATGCAGGAAGGAAAAATTCTTGGTCATATTGTCTGAGCTGATGGAATCAAAATTAACCCATAATGTGTAAAAGAAATTCTGAAAATTACTATTCCAAGGAATAAAAAATATATTCAGTCCTTTATTGGGAAAATTATTTTTCTTAATATATGGTTTATTCCTAATTTCGCAGAAAATGTTAAGCAAATAACTAAGATGTTGACAAAAGATCAAGAAGTAAAATGGAATCTAGAAGAAAGGTTATCTCTTGAAAGAATAAAACAAGCTCTCACAGAAGCACCAGTTGTGGTAAGCCCTGATTTTTCTAAAAACTTCATTACCTTTTTCTTTTGATTCTAAGGACAGTATAGCGGCGATACTATTGCAAAATAATTTAGAAGGTCTTGAACAACCTATTTCATTATTCAAGAAAATTTTAAGGGACTCAGAACTCAAGTATAGAACTTTGGAGAAGCAGGCCTATGCACTTGCTAAAGCCCTTAAGTTTTTCACAATTTACTTATTTCATTCAAAAAATTTAGCATATGTTCCTAATGGAGCAGTAAAGGAGATATTAACACAACTTGAATCTAAAGGGAGAAGAGACTGTTGGATAGAAAAAATAATGGAATATGATGTTGAGATCAAGCCAACCAAACTTGTTAAAGGCCAAGGCTTGGCTTACATATTCTAATTTCCAAGCATTAGGATTGAATGTTGTATTTAATGAATTACCTAAAGAAGAAAAATCTCAGCATGAAAGGGGAAAGGAACAGATTTTTCGGAAGTATGCTGACTAGTAATATCTCCTCCTCTTTAGTAGCTATCTATATCTCCTCCTCTCTCTCTCTCATGCAAAATTGAGTGAGTGTGAGGTGTGTATAAATGAGGGAGGGTACCTCCCTATTTATACTAATCAAGTGATTGACCTATTACATGAATGGGGATAACCTCTTACGCTAACAGGGCAAAATTCTCCTAGAGAGACTCCAAATACACATTACATGATGTTACACTGGGGACTATTGCCTCGAGTTACAACGGAGGTTGTAGCTCAAGGTCTATACACAATAATGACATCCTGAAAGGAGGTAAACACATCTCTGATGGGGGTACAACAACATACATTGACAATATACATTGGAATATCTTCCTAAGTTACAAATACATCAACACCTATAAACACAACAATATTTTTAACTCATTTATAATAAATCCTGTAGCAACAATATGGAATTATTGATTGGTTTACGATGATATATAACATCAGTTTTGAAGCCTATTTGAAAGGAAAATTGCTATCTTTCTAATTCCAAAAATCTCATTTTCCATCTACCTGTGGATACAACAAAAAAAATCAAGGCTTGAGGAGGTTATACTAGCAATAATATTGTCCTATAACAACAATATAACCAACAAGGATGATAGTTGTGTCCATAACATTAGCAACAATATGGGTGGTTGATATTCAATTGTCTGGAGAAAACTTGGATGGATGTTGTGAATAGTTTTGGGAACCTTGTTCCATGATATATTCCACTAAGGTAACCCCTAATTAGATATCTAATTTGCAGAAGAAGTATGAATTTGTTGGATTGAAAAACAGGTCACTAAGTTGCAATCTCTAATATTGATGATCAACAAACTCAACTACACACTGATATAATTTGAAAATAAGAGAAAATGTTCATAGTTGCATAAATAAATAAAAAATAGATATATTTTTTTCTACTTTCAGATATCCTAGTATGCACATGAAATTCCCTATTAAAATAAAGTGCAAAAGAAAGCATAAGAGGATAGAACACACAGATAAGTTCTCAACTATACATACATTGAACATAGATAGATATTATATAGTACAAAGTGGTGTTGAATTAGGCAATAAGATAAGATTACCCTGAGGATAAAAATCAATCTTAGAGAAAAAGATAAGCTTTGTTTCCTAATGTGAAATTATGCTCATACAGTTTCCAAAAATATATCATGGCTAAGAATACAATGAACAATGTTCAAAATTAGGTTTATGTCACACAATTCCCCCTGCCTAAAAGGGAATTATCACTAATTTATGTTGTATATGTGGAAAGGTCTTCTCAAAGATGGAATCAGTGAGCCACATATCTTTTATGTCCAAGGATAAGTAGTGTTCTTCTTTATCCTCATAGTTCTTATGTTGACATCGAGCAAAGTATCCTCCCATAGAGGAAAGTAAGCCTCTATTATCCCGTCTTGCAGAGAATGGAACACTTGTACCTCATCTTCCACTACTATTGATTTAAATTTTATATATCATAAGTTGATTAACATTGACCTATTATGTATGCCAAGAAGGGGTAAAATATCCGAGTGAGGGGAATTAGAGCCAATAACTTGGATGATGCTATAGTGAACATATCATTTAGGCTTTATCTTATGACGTTGTTGTTTCTTGAAATGTTACATCTCCAAGTGTAAACACACCCTTCCACCAACCTGAAAAGTTAAGTGGGACCTGACATTTATCATGTAATTATTTATACTTGGATTTGGTTTGAATAGGGTATCCAAAACCTTGGTAATATACTCACAAAAGAACTAGCTTTGTCCTGCTCTTTTTGTTGATGAGATGTGATAGAGAAAACATAACAACTATAAATTTGGATGGAGTAAGAGGTTAAAAACCATAGTAAAACACTAAAGGAGAAATATATTGAAGCATGGGTTACTCACTTGTACTTATAAAAATACTTTGCGAGAAAAAAAATGAGAGCAAAAAAATAAACAATTAAGCAGAGGCTTTGTCTCTCCTTCTGGACTTATGCATTGTAAAGGAGAAAAGATTGGATTCTATATATGTCCTGGGTGATTCAAATATGGTGATAAACCATATGAGAAATAGATCATATGAAGAATTTTATTGAAGTGAAAGATTTTAACAAAATTACAACTCTCCACATTCTAACACAACAATAAAGGGCTTGATAAGCAAGCAAATATGGAAACAAGAGAAAAACACAAATCCCTTAGGATCAACGGGGAAAATTTTAATCATCACATTCAATAATTGGTTCATGGATTTTTGAAATAATTACATGGGAAAATACATCAGGCTTAGTCAAAGAGTTAAGAGGGACGTGTGAAATTTCTCATCTAGTGAATGTCCGTTGGCCTTAAGGTTAGTTTCATAGCCTTCATTCTCGTTATATATTCTTTATTGGGTTATGAAAGGAAAAATAAATGACGATTCAAGGGTTGCAAAGCACGTGATCAATATTAGTGGTGTTGATTTGACATTAATGAATAAGATGGAATACATGATGCAAGAAATTGGAAATTCCTTTATAGCAGTTAAGCTTGTTGGTGATCACAAGGGAGGCATAATTCATGAGACCAAGGAATCTAGGAGGGTAGCTCAAAGTAGCTAATATTTCTCTTGGGTGGGAAGGAAGATCAACAATTTTTTCAAGGAGATGAATAAGAAAATAAAATGAGTGGAAAGAATGAGATAGGAATCAAAAGAATAATATCACAATAGAGAGGATGGGACAACCTCCATAGTTCAGGCCCTCCAAATCCAAGAACATGGAATGTATTCACAACAATTGAATACGTTGGATGTTGAATTTTTTAACTTAGCAGTGCAATATTCACTTCTTGATGATTATGTCCTAATAATTATCATTTCACTTTTATTATTACATTATTACACATTCAAAATTTCAAGATACTCTTGGAATGGAAATAAAAAAAATGATCATTGAAAGATAACCATGCATAGTAGACAAAAATATTTTACCCTAGGAAACCCAAAGGGATAAGTGACCCAATAAAATTTTCTCATAAGAAATCAATCCAATTAAAGTACAATACCAATCTTGAACATGAATCCTAGCACAAGAGAGGTTCTCCCTCCTTAACAAGAAACCCTAACAAGGGTAGTGAATCTTCCAAGAGAGAATACGAGAATAATAGAACCCAATAATTATGCTTCTTTCCTTTGTTAGTCCTTCCTTTGATGTGCGCACAAATGGAGAGAGAAGATGATGTGACGAGTGAATGTGTAAAATGAAGTGTGAGAGCACTCTATTTATATTCTTCAATTCACTTGATTTTTCCTCAATGGGGCCAACTTGCACACTTTCATTTGTGCCAACTTGCTAGTTATGATCATCATATTTTATTTATCTTCAAACTGACTTGTATTCTTGTTATCATTTTCTTCTGGGACTTCTTCAATGTTAAATGGTATTTATTCAATGGTTTGTGTTTCCTTCTTGGTTATTTCTTCATCATAGAAAAGTGATCCTTGTTGGTGTTCATCTCCTCACATGTAGATTAAGTTCATCCATTGATCTCTAATGTTGATTTGACCACACTCTAAGAAGTCCCAAACAATTCATAGATACTATGTAAAATTCAACATTATATTAGGCTTGTATATTCCATAAGGGTATAAAATACCCTATTAAATACACTAGTCAACTCACTCTGTTATAGAATATATCTCTTCTTTCCAAAGAATGCAATATCACCTCTAGATTCCCTCTTGGAGCACTCTTTATCATAGTAATCATCTTGAGCCTTATTTAATCTTAATCACTTCTCATGAATAATAAAGGCTACATCGAGTCCATCCCATACCAACCATTGGTCACTTTTCATGACCTTTTTGGGATAATTTCTGCAAAATGTTTCCCAATGCTGCAACCATGGAGAAATAATGATACTCCCTCTCAACAAGGGGAACATTATGTATCACTCTAAGCTTCTCACTTGGTGATAATGTTCATAGAATACACTCTACATCACTACCAATATTCTCACTCGGTGAGAGTGTCGTCATTGCCAAGTTTCGCACTTGGAGACATTCTACATCACTACCAAGTTTCTTGTGATGAGAATGTCACTAATCCATCTTGGATATGTATTGCAACTATATCTATAGAACCATCCACTTCTCATGAATTTATGTTGCTCATATTAAAGGATCATCATGGTGTCTGGTCCATTCACTTCTCATGAATATTTACCACTCATTTGTAAAACCATCTTGATTTCTGGGCCATTCACTTCTCATGAATGCATGCCACTCATCTGTAAAACCATCCTGGTTTTTGGTCCATTTACTTCTCATGAATGTCTTCCCTATGCTACTCATCACTCCCTCCCACTGAGGGAGACATTCTCCATCATGCCAAGCTTGTACCTGAATTATACAAACTTTTCCTTGGATAGAGGATTGGTGAGAATGTCGGCTATTTTCTCATTCATGGATACGTACTAGAGATTCACTGCTCCCTTTTGCACCATGTTTTGGATGAAGTGGTATTTGATATCAATATGCTTTGACTTGTCATGAAACACTAGATTTTTTGAAATATTGATACAACTTTGATTGTCATAGTGTATCAAGGTTGTCTCTAGCTCATGATCAGATAATCCTGTAAGAAGCTTATGAAGCCACACTACTTCGTGAATTGTAACACTGGTTGCATAATATTGTGATTTTGTTGTATTGAGTGTGAAAGAAGTATGCTTCTTGCTAAACCATGATATCATGGTTGATCCCAATCTAAAGAAACACCTTGAGTTTCTCTTTATGTCCACTGTACTCCCCTCCTAGTTATAATTTTCATAACCCTAGATCTTCACTTCACCACCATAGACATATCGCAACCCATATCAAATTGTACCATGTACGTACCTCAACACATGCTTTATTTCTACCCAATGTGCATGCCTCATCTCAATCATAAACTAGCTTAGGGTGTTGACTACAAAGAAAATATCTAGCATGGTGTTAACCAGATACATCAAGGACCTAATTAACATCCTCTACATTGTGGGATCCACCAAATCTAAATATAAAGCAGAATCACTCAGCTTCTTCAGATTTTACTCCATAGGTGTAGTCATGGACTTGTAGAGCATCATACTAAATATCCTCAAGATATCGTTTTTGTACTTCCATTAACTAAGGAATATCTCATATGATCTCTTCACGATCTCTTCCACACCTCTAATCCTAAGAATTAATGCATCAGGCCAAGATATTTCACCTCAAACTTAGAATCCAACTCCATCTTACACTCGTCTATGAGCCTCTCTGTTTCTGTAAAGAGCATATAATCAACATACAACACCAATATCAGTAGATCGCCATCAAGAACCTTACAGTAAAGGTTGGAATAGACATCACTCTTGGTTAATCCTAGGCTCATCAAGTATTTTTCAATCTTGGAATACCAAAATCTTGGAGACCTTGATTTCTTACAATGCCTTCTTTAATATGCACACATGATACTTTTTCCCATGTATCACAAATCCTTGAGGTTTATCTATGTACACCTTTTCCTCAATGATTCACAACATTAAGGAATGTTGTATTTACATCCATTTGTTGTAATTTTCATCCCATCATTGAAGCAAGATAAATAATAGATCTGATGGAAGTGTACTTGGCAAAAAGAGAAAAGGTCTCCTCATATTCCACTCCCTCTTTCTAGGAGAATGCTCTCACCACAAATACCACTTTGTGTTTCTCGAAACTACCATCTGATGCATGTTTAATCTTTCCATTTTGAAGTCACCGCCAGTTTCCCTTCATGCCTTGAAATAATCTCCCACACATCAGTCTTCATGATGGATTGATTGTCCTCCATCATGGCATCCTTCCATACCTGCTATCTTGTTTCCTCATCATAATTGGAAGGATCAAAATCAATGATGTGACTCATCAATTTCCATATAACATGAGAACCTCTAAGGTTTTGTGTTCTCCTAGAAAGAACCACTGGGAACTGTATGCCTTCTTACATCCTACAAATGCAGCCATTCTAACTTCTTCTTGATCACTGCATCATCTCTTGGAAAATTCACTGGTTCTACTGGCTCTACTTTCTCGTCCTAGTAGTAATAAGGATGATCACTATACTAGAGGGGTAGTCATACTTTGGATCCTACTTCTCCTCACTATCAAACTCCATGTAATACCTTTTATATCTCCTAAAAGCTACTATCTTCATCCTCTTCTTCCTTGACATATGGGTGTATGTTGGACAATGAAAAATTCTCTCTGGATTCACTCATGTGAATGCTTCCTCAAGAGTCTTGTCCCCTAATATTCGGTGAGGACACTTGATATGAGCATAACTATTGTACTTGATGCATCTTCCCATAATAACATGAGTAGATCTTCAGAGTGTTCACAATGGACCTATTCTGCAACACATGACAAAAATGTCCACAAGAGTTAAACAGTACCAACTAAACATTTATGATATTCATCAACAAAATATACATTCAAAATAAGTAAATAAAACTTATTGCACAAAAAGAATTAAATATTTATCTTTTCTTGTTTTTTTGACTCCCTCTTTGATCTTTTCCTCCTTGTAGAAATCACTAAAGTCCTCAAACACTTTGATCTTCTTCTTCGACAAGACATGAACTCCTGGAACTTGTTGAAGTATTTAACTTAGGTCTTCATGTATTTTGGAGAGAATCACACATCATACAAGAAGACATTCAAGGATGACATTGTCATTGGCCTACATGTATGTGAATGTACTAGGTCCAAGATCCCCTTTGGACCTATTACCATTGCATGAAAGAATTCATTTTTCAAGCATACATCTTGTACAAAACACCTTCATGTTGAAGCTCTATAGTACTTAGTAGTAGTCTTTCCAAATTTTATCTGTAGTCTTCATCAAATCTGTCTTCTTCTTGTAATATTAGACCCCACCTTGACATAGTCTTAAATCTGACCAAGAAACCTTAGTGGGAAGTAAGTCAAAACCGAATTTAGTCAAAAGTGGAACACTGACTCCATGGATAAATGCACCCTTTTGAGGAGACCTTCAAAACACTATTTTTCAGTCCAATCTGTGGCCAGAAGAGTTCAAAACTGGAAATCCTAGTTTCTTGATTCTAACAGAAATTAAGTCAAAATTGAGTCTTCACAAAACTAAGCTCTACTTCCATAGATGAGTGCACCCTCTTAGGGAGAGCTCCAAAAACATAGTATACTATAGAACAAGAACTATATACAAAGAACAAGAACTCTATCCATAAAAACTCATATTTTTGCACCAAAAACAACTCTCGAATAGAAAAATGGTGCTACTTGTAGAACCCCCTTTTTTGGGGGGCTAAATTACAACTTTTTTGGATCCTTGGTTAGTGCGGTTGCTACCAAAACCCTAAATCAACATCCAAATAGAAAAATAGTTCCCCTATAACCCTCCTCTTATTTTTTTCAGGGTTAAAATTACACTTTGTTTGAAACAGTGTCCCTAACAATTGACACCATTGCAACAAAAACCCTAAAATTGGTTGTTAAATAAAAAATTACAACTTATTTGATATCATGTCCTTAACATCTGGATGTAACAAAAATGTCAAAACAAACCCTTAGATCAAAAAGAGGTACTAATAATAACAACCCTTTCTTTTTTCAGATTAAAATTGCAGTCATTTTTAAAACGTGGCCCAATTTTTTTCTTCCATAAAAATAACTTTAAAAACAAAAAACAAATCAATTTAAAATAAAAACAATTTAAGATTAAAAAAAACACTATAAATATACAAAATAAAAAACTAAAAAAAAACATTTAAAAAAAAAACAAACTACTAATCAACCAAAACAAAATAAAAATAAAAATAAAAATAAAACAGACTAATAAAAAATAATTAAATAAAGAAAACATATAAAACATTAACCCTATATATATAAAATAGAAAACCTAACCTAATTAATATATATATATATANGGAAGGGAAGTTATGGGTGGGATAATACTAAAAATCATGTAGAGCTATGAATGAATGACATGATATCTCTCTCCATTTTCGTGCATATTATATAACAATTTATAATGGTATGTTATTTATGTTTCTTGTTTAATAAGTTATGCTTTCATTGTATTTTATTATATGTTTTGTATTTTACTATGGCTGAGATTATATGTTTCATATTAGTTCGGCAAGCATTGTATTAGTTCGGCAAGAAACTAAATGAATTTTTAAAGTTTGTGAAAAATATATTAATCTGTTTTTATTTATTTAATTTATTTTCATGTGTTGAACTTTGATTTTTTGTAAACTTTGAAAATACTATTTTTATTATTAACTACATTAGTTAAAAATAAAAAAATAAAATAAAAATTATATATATTATAAAAACTTTTGAAAAATATTTATGTTAAGAGTGTTGTAATGCTGTAACTTTATATATATATAATTTTCTACCTATTCCAAAAATTTATAGAATTTAAATTCATATGTTTATATTTATATTAAAATAATATTTTTAACAGTTTTTATGTGATCTTTAAACTAATTTCAAAAACAAAATATGTAATTTATATATATTTTTTTAAATGTGAAAGTTTCTCTCATTTTCCATTTTTTTAGTAATATATTTTTAAATTAACTTTTAAACATATAAAAAAATTAATAAACATAATTATACTTTAATATTTTTTAAATTAATTTTTAAATATCTTTTCTTTAAAAAAAATAGTTTTACATTATTTTATTTATATTTGTAATTATGATTTAATTGATTTATATATATAATTGAAATTTGAAATTTAAATTTGATTTATTTAATATGAGAAATTGTATTGATTGTATTGTTAAATTTGATATTTTTTTAAATAATTTAATATTTTAAAAATGGTTCATATTAAATAATAATAATAATAAATATTAATATCAAAACAACACAAATAATTTAACAAACTCATATTTATTTACTTATATTATAAATTATTTTGTTTTTTCCAAAAATAAATTCATTTACTTTAAATTATTATTTTTAAAAATTTACAATTTCACAAGTTTTTTTAATTATTAACATTTAATATGTAATTTCATAATTTTAATATTTTTAAACATTACATTTAAAATAATTTATATTAATATAATAATTTTATTTATTTTTAAATTAAAAGACGATAAATAAATTGTATACCTATTTTGTTATTACATGTATTTCTTTTCATGTTGTTTTTGGTTTATATATATATATATATATTATTGGTCTATTTTTAAGTTTTTTATATTTTTCATTTGTTTATATATAGATGTGTTTGTTTGTGTTTTATTATTTTAAACTTGTTTTTATTTATTTGATTATTATTAATGTTTTTCGATTTTTTTTGTCTTTTCTTTTATTTATTTATTTTATTTTATTTTTTTAAGTTTAGTTTTTAAAGTTGTTTTTCTTAAAAATTGGATCATGTTTCAAAAACATTTATATAGTTTTTTAATTCGAAAGAAGAAAGCTTGTCATTTGTACCACTTCTTTTCGATCTAACGGTTGGTTTTGGCCCTATAAAAAATGAATGTTACCAGTAACAACACTTTTCGATTCTAGGGTAAAAATGGCCATCGAATGTGAACTCCATAAAAATGAGAACTTGTGCAAGTTCTCGTTATATGGTATAACAAGTTCAAAATGTTATTTTCAAGTCCAATATATGGACATAAATGTCCAAACTTGGAAGCCCTAGTTTTCATATTAGGGCACAAATAATCCCTGGAAATGGCTTCTATTTAGTACTGCTCTGATACCATGTTCAATTTTATAACTTAACAGTACAATTTTCACTTCTTGATAATTATGTCCTAATTATTATCATCCCACTTTCATCATTGCATATTTATGCATTGAAAATTTCAACATACACATGTAGTGGAAATAAAACAAGGATCATTAAAAGATAACCATGCACAATAGAGACACTGATTTTACCTTGGGAAACCTAATAGGGAGAAAACCCAACAAGCTTTTCTCAGAAGAAATCAATCCAATTCAAGTACAATATCAATCATGAAGATGAATCATAACACAAGTGGTTCACACTCCTTCACAAGAAACCCCAACAAGGGTAGAAAATCTTCCAAGAAAGAACAAGAGAACAAGAGAACCCAACAATTATGCTTCTTTCCTTTGCTAGGCCTTCCTTGGAGGTGTGCACAAGTGGAGAGAGAAGATGATGTGATGAGTGAATAATGTGTAAAATAAAGTGTGAGAGAAATCTATTTATATTCTTCAATTCACTTGAATTTTACTCAATGGGGCCGACTTATACACTTTCATTGGGGCCAGCTTACTAGTTTTGATCATCATCTTTTTATTTATCTTCAAGTTAACTTGTTGTCTTGTCTTCATTTTCATCTAGGAATTCTTCAATGTTGTTTGGGACTTCTTGAATGGTTTGTCTTTCCTTATTGGTTGTTTCTTCATCATAAAAAAATTAACCTCGTTGATTTTCATCTCCTCACATGCATATCAAATTCATCCATAGAGATCTAATGTTGATTTGACCCCACTCTAAGAAGTCTTAGACACTTCTTAGAGCCTATGTCAAATTCAACATTAGATTACACCTGTATATGAGACAAGGGGAAAAAATCCCCTATTAAATTAACGATTCAACTCACTCTACTATAGAAAGATCACTCCTCAAAGAATGCAATGTGACCTCTAACTTCCTTCTCGGAGCACTCTTTCTCAGAGGAAGCATCTTGAGCCTTATTTACTCTTAGTCACTTCTCATGACTAATCAAGGCTATGCCGAGGCCATCCTCTACCAACCATTGGTCAAATCTCATGACCTTTTTGGGAAAATGTCTATAGAATGTTGCTCATTGTTGCATCCATGGAGAAACATCAACATTAGAGATCCTAGCAGAACAAAAATTGAAGCAACAACATCTGGAGGATTAGTGTTTCATGTTCCAGTTTGTAATCAAAGATATTTGATCAAGTAGGCCCACCCCTGAAGTTTCAATGGAGGAATCGTCTCCAAGTCCATTCATGGTCCCTAATATAAAACTACCTTTGCATGTTGAGAAATAAAATCTTTGTCAAGAAGATGAAGCAATGTTAGGAGGACTAGAGACAGAACAAGATGCAGATGATCACAACATTCGAAAATCCTCTCCAATATAATTTTCATGGTTAATTGTTTTTACATTTTGATTCTAGGAACATTTTGCAAAGTATATTCAAGAAATTATTGGTATCTCTAGTCACTATGCACTCACAAGATAAACTCTCATAGGAAATCAACTCTAAACTTTGCCTATAGAGCAGAAGATTTGTATTGGCTATATGAACAAGTTGTGTTTTTGTACTCTTCTACATTTTCGCAACCTTTAGAATATAATTTCTTCCTATTTATTTTAATATATATCAATTTTTTGCACAAAGTTATCCTATGTGTTTATAACTATCATATATGCATAAGTAATTCATGGGATTAACACTCGTAATCTATGCAAGTTTGAAACTATAGAAATGAAGCAAAAAATAGTATAGCGTCCAAAAAAATCTATATATACTATAGGGAAATGTATTGATTTAGAAAATAGTATTCCACAAAATACATTGATGAAGAAAATGTCATAACAAAGGTTGATGTGGCACTTGAAACCTGCAACAACATAGGGTCGTCACTTTAATCACACTCTAATATCTGTTAGATTGACAATTTCAATCCAAATAATGAGCATGGAAAAATTAAATAGTGAAATGACCTGTAGTGGAATGCCTCGCTCCAGAAGTAGAGGTCCCAAGATTAATCCTCCTCCAAACCATCTAGGATTCCACTAAAAAAATATAGAAGTGACTAATATATTTTCTTGTTAACTCTAGCTTCTCTTTAAATTCAACTAATTTTGTTTCTTTGTATAATCCCATAACTTCATACAATCCTATAGACATAGAAACAAGGATTTGTATCATAAAAATAAGATCATTACTTCTGACATAGCAAACTTAACCAAATATGAATGCCAAACATGTTCAAGATTGCATTGAAATAGAGTTTCATTCATTCGGATAGGGAAATCTATAATGTTGTCAAACATTTGCAGAAGACATATTTGTTTTTTCCTCCATTATATGAAAATGTACCTAAAATACTACTTTATGGACTAAACCAAATTTAAATTGTACTGCACATCTCTCTTTGCTTAAAATGACTTGTAGAAGTAACTTTACCTTCAAAATATACAATAGTTTAAAACCTATCAAAACTCTGAATCCGCAACTATAGAATCAAAGGTCTCACTGTTAAAGAGTGTAGACACAACACATCATGTGATTACATCAATCCTTCACTTAATGGATAATAGATTTAAAAATTACAAATTCCACTATCATATATCATAACAAAAGGTCTTGAATGGCTACTTAAATTCATCTTGTTGTCATAACTGCTTAGTAAAGAATTATAGTAATATCCAAGAGAGCCCCAGAATAGGAGTTTAACTCCCTCAATAATTTTACCCCCAAAATAGGAGTTTAACTCCCTCAATAATTTTACCCCCAAAATAGGAGTTTAACTCCCTCAATAATTTTACCATGCTTGAAGTGTAACTCTCCAGGATTAAATGGAACCTTCATAAGAAAATCATTATACTTGAGAATATATCCAATGAAATTGCACTCTATATATAATCTTCATCCAAGCCACCCATGTTCTAGGTACTTAAGGTTGTTCTTTGACCATGTTCCTATCATTTGATGTTGTAAATAAGTTTTAAATCATTTAAAAAGTGAAGTAACTGTATTTTACATGAATATGAAATTCTTGCAAATTGAGTAGCTTTCAATACTTGCAGGTGGAACTCTCAAATTTTTCCATATGGGTTTTGATGTGGACATGTCATACTATCTGATCCATATCCTCTATCAACAATACCTACTCCACCTATCACAAAATATCATATCATGAAATGTTAAAGGCACCTGACCATTCGAAACATTTTTATATTTCAAGACAAACTTTTTGTTAGGATTTACACAAAGTAGATGTTGCTAGTACACCTCGTTGGAAACTTCTTCGAACAAAATAAAGATTATATATAGTTACCTAATGTAACAAAACTTAAGAAGATCACAAAATCCAGAATAAAAATGATCAAGGATGCTCTCCCCAACAAAATGAAAAGCTTTTGAATTACATGGTGACCCATAAAAGTTGCGATGATGTTGATCCCCAAAAAGTGAGAAGTTTTTAAAAGTAAAAATAAACCAAGCTTTGTTTTCTAGTCAGATAACAAGAAACACCCCATCAAAAATGTTAAAAACTCATGAACAATATCAATCTATTGGAGAAGAATAACTTTTACTAACACTTGAACATGCAATTATATAGAAAGATAAATGCCAACAACAATATCATATATGGAATGAAAATAAGAAGTTTCATTGTGCATCCAAATTTCTATGGTGTTATGTATCTAGTATTTAATAAATAATCCACTATAGTAGACATGTTTTGTAGATAGGAAGTGGAAAATGTTTAGTGTGTACAAGAAGGTGACTATGATATCAAATAATTGCATGAAGTTAGCATGTGTATTTATAACTATCATATATACAAAATTCATTCATAGGATTAACACTCATAATCTATGCAAGTATGAAACTATAGAAATGAGGCAAAGAAGACGCATTACCCAAGAGTTCAAAAGGAGGGATAAATACCAAAAAATCTATACATACCATAGAGAAATGGAAATCACTTTATAAAATATTTTTCCACAATAGACATTGATGAAGAGAACATCATAACAAAGGTTGGTGTGGCACTTGAAACCTACAACAAAAGAGGGTCATCACTTTAAGAACACTCAGCTAATATGTGTTAGATTGAAAATTTCAATCTAGATAATGAGCATGGAAAAATTAAATAAATAAAGGACTTGTGGTGGAATGCCAACTCCAAAATTAGAGGTCATAGGATGAATCCTCCTCCAAGTCCAAGTAGGCCACCTACAACACCAACAAGGATTCCACTAAACAATATAGAAGCAACTAATATATTTTCCAATTAACTCTATATTCTCTTTAAAGTCAACTTCTTTTGTTTCTTTGTATAATCCTATAGCTTCATAGAAGCCTACATACATAGAAACGTGGATATGTGTCACAAAATACGATCATCACTTCAGATATAGAAAAAATAAATTTATCTAGATACAGAACATGTTCAAGAATGCATTGAAACATAGTTCCATTCAATAAGATTTTGAAATCTATAATGTTGGTCAAACATTTATATACGACATATTTGGTTTTTCCTCCATTATATGAAAATGCACCTAAAATACTAATTGTATGGACTAAAATGAGTTTAAATAGTGTTAATGTTTGAGAAAAATTGGGGCTGCTTAAACTTCAAAACTTTTATCAAACAATTTCAACACTTTATCAACTTTAAATCAACCACATAAGAAACTTTATATATGCCACATAATCAACTTTATATCAACCATTTATGAATATTTAAATCGGCCACATAAAACAATCACCATAAGAGACAAGATGTACCCTGGGAAAACCCTCCAAACACGGAGGATGGAAAACCCAACAATTCTTTGAGCACAATAGATATATTTGCAGCGAATTATTTACAACACATGAGAAAATTTCTTGATAAGATATGTCACCACAACAATAGAGAAAAGAGATCCAAAGAAACCTTGCAAAAACAACTGAATACAAAACTGTATTGAACTTTCCATATTCCTTGTATATTAATAACCGTGCCAAAGCAATGTAGCATGCAGAAGAGGGTGAATTTAAGGCTCATTGAACACACTAAGATCATAGGTGGAACATTCATTGAGAGTATAATGCACTAGAACTCCTCTCATGCATACATTAGAGGCCTCCTAAACTCCAGTGCCTAACTGACACTTCAGATTCTCTTGCATGCACAAGATATGTGCCCTCATTCTTTATTTAGCTTTAACTGGATGCTAACTGACATGAAATGAATATGAGCTATTTGAATTGAATGTGAAGTGAAGTGAACTAAACTAAATTAAATTGAATTGAACTGAACTAACTTGAATTTGAACTTCTTGAACTGAATGCACCTGATTGAACTGATTATGAACTGATTGAACTGAACTTAATCTTCAATTGAATGCATGACCATAAATTTAGGAGACTAAATGAAAGTCTTGGTACTTCACAATCACTGTCACCCATGCACAAACACTTTACTTGAATCAAGGAGATGTTCCTTCTTTAACTGACACATTCTTTATTTACAACTTAGGCTTAATTGAGGCCTTCATAATTCGAGTTCACTTGAGTCATAAATGTGCAATTCAAATTCATTCTCTTTCTCTATGCTTTATATCATTATCATTAACTAAATACTACATGGTCCATGTGTGTATTAATTAATTCACCATCTTATCATATCATACTCAGAAGACTTGTTCCATACTAATGGTCATACGCATTACCTCAGTTCATATAGTCATATGTTGAAATAATTCACTCTAGGGGTAGCTAATCCCTAAAGGAGACTTATAACACCTAGTAACCATGACTAGCAATACAACACATAGTATATCATCATGACTTTATACAACACAAGTCTCCATTCTTGATACAACACAAGACCAGAGTCCAGTTAAGGAGATCCATCTCATAGGGTACTATCTATGAGAATCATTTTACTTGATACAACACAAATTTGTAGTCTTGATGCAACACAAGAACAATATTAATACAACACAAGACTGCAGTCTGGAGCGGAGGAAGAGGGCCAAGGAGGAAGGAAAATAGGTGGAAGGAGGGACTGGGCACGAAAATAATGGAGGCATGTGGAGAGGGAGTGTGAATATGGAGAGGATGAAGGAACAACGTGAAATATATTTGCAAGAGGGCGGATCAGCATGAAGGATAGCATATGAGGTCGAAACTTGGTTGGTGGTCATGGAGAGAAGGATGGGAAATGGCGTTAAAAGTTGGGGTTGCGAATGGAACGTGGAGATGAGGATGATCGATGTTACGGGGAGAAAATTCCTATGGATTGGGCTGTACAACAACAGATTTAATGACACCAAAAATCAATCCTTTCCAATATGTAAGAGAAATAAAGACATCTAACACTAAGGGATATGAATCGTACCTTATTCCGGATGGTTTATGTAGATCCGTGTTCATCTTTTCCAACACGCTTGCATCCACAAAACAACAGCAAACAAGACAAGCATGCTATATATTCAAGTGTTAGGCCTACTCTAGCATATATAATCAATCATGTATATGCAAATAAATACATCCATGGATACAATATTCATATCTATGCACATGTACTGGATAGGAAATGGATATTTCTATTCATAAAACAAAGATACAATAGTGACAGCCTCTGTCGGCACTTCTTCGAACTCAAGAAACCGAGTCCTCCACTTGGGCCTCCACCACTTCAATCCTCCATATATCAATGGAAATATTACAAAGCAAAGGAAATATTGGGAAGAGAATCATTGTGTTCTCCGAAGGGATGCATACTCAAGCATAAACAAGTGAGGCGACAATGGACTATAGTTTCCTTTCTCTCCAATTTCTCCTCCTTCAATGTATCCAAGAGGCTCAATATATAGCACTCCAAATAGGAAATGGAGGGTCGATTTCGAGCATTCGCATGGCATATGGAAGGCCAAGAGTCAATTTATTCGGGACTCTATGAGGAAAAATCCAAAAAATTTTGGATTTACGCACATTTCCCAATGTACACGGTTTTTGGCTCAAAAGCTGTGTATACACGTGAGTATATCTTTAAAAGTCACGTATACACATAGACAGGTGTTTTTTGGGGACTTTGTTGGAGAATCAAAGTATAATATGGGAAAAGGGGGTCCAAAGAGTCTGCATAGGGACATGGAAGTCCATAAAGATGTGATCTACCAAGTGTGGTAAAATCAGCTATAACAAGCGACTGAATAATGATCAAGGGAGGGTGTATGAGAGGAGTGCGCAGATGAGAGAGAGGGGATGCAGGATTTTTAGCTATGATGGATGAGTGCAGGTTGTGTTGAATGAATGCAACAGGAGATGAGTTTTGAAGTGTGCAGTGTTGGGGAAGGGAAAGATGAAGAGGGAAAAGGGCATGTGTGAGGAAGGGAAGATTGAGTGTGCAGGTGCGCGGGAGGATAGGATACATGAAAACAGGGAGGAGGATTAGGATACGGTGAAGGGTAACACAATGGAGGAGGAGGGAGGGTAATGAAGCTGAGGAGGAGGGAGAGAAACTGAGGTGGTGGAGGGTAATGTAGCTGAGCAGGTGGGAGCTACAGGTGGAGCAGGTGATGAAGGTGGATGTACAGAATATTTCATGGAGGGAAGGTGTGGTGGAATATGGGAAAGTGAGGGAGTAAGTGATGGAGTGGATATTATAAGAAACAATGAATGTGAAGTGGAAGTTGGGCAGCAGAATGGATGAGCATGTAGCAACAGAGTGCACAGGGAGTGTGGCATAGAATGGTGGAGAGTGTGGCATGGAATGGTGGAGAGCGTGGATGTGGGATGGAGACCAGTGGTGGAGAGTGTGGCATGGAATGGTGGAGAGCGTGGATGTGGGATGGAGACCAGTGGTGGAGAGTGTAGAATGAGGATTTGAATATAAGCTCTGAGGGGAGGAGAGAATCCACTATGATACCAATGTTACACTATATCCGAGTGTAATCAACTAGCCTGTATGTGGGTTAAGCTAGCCCATATCCAGGTTAAGGAGGAAGATGTTCCATATTTATAATTTGAATGTATAAATATATATAATTGAATGGATGGTTGATTACAATGGATATGGCTTGGCCATCGAATATTTGAAGAGACATTTCTCTTCATAACTATATGTAATAATTAATTATTATTACTAATGGTTATAAGCTATTTACTTACTATTTTATTGTTGTAACATATGCTAAAGTAATTCATCCTAGGGGTAGCTAATCCCTAAAGGATACTTATAACACCTAGTGACCATGACTATCAATACATCACATAGTATATCCTCATGAATTTATACAACACAAGTCTCCATTCTTGATACAACACAAGACCATCTCCCATTAAGGAGATCCATCTCATAGGGCTCTGTCTAAGAGAATCATTTCACTTGATACAACACAAGTCAGTCTTGATACAACACAAGACCAGTATTGATACAGCACAAGACTCCAATAGTGATACAATACAAGATTTCAATATTCATACAACACAAGATAACAATACAAGAATCCCACTTCAATACATGAGGACATATATAGGACTTGATACAACATAATGTCCTAACTCGATACTACACAAGTCCTTAAAATTTATAGAACACAAGTTTATAACTTGATACAACACAAGTCCCTGATTTGATACCACACAAGTCCTTAACTTGATACAACACAAGTCCTTAACTTGATACACCGCAAGTTTCTCAGTGATTCTTATTTTTATAGTGCAACACCCCAACTACCTCTCCGAGAGGTTTAATTGTTCTCTAACAGTCCAGACTATAACTCTTCTTGAGTATCAATATTCTTTGAGACTTTGTCCATGTCTATGCTCATGTGGATTCTCTCCACAAGGTATCACATCCCCTGGTCTCCTGAACATGTACTATGACTAATTGGTGGGGTCTTTATCTGCTACCGCTTATGAAGACACATCAATACTTCCTCTTCAACTAGAGGAGTTTTTTTGTACTATACCAATCTTGTCTTGGACATAGGCTTAGTAAAAATGTTGGAAATGATACTCATATATGGATATGTACCATATCTCTGATGTAACTGACTATAAACCTCATAAATATTTACTTATTTTCAACATGCTCTATCTAGAACAACACATGTGATCTTTCCTGGATCGCTATAATAGTCATATTTCATATATCTTTGAATCTTTATTCCATTGATTAAGACATATCTAAGTTCATATACACTTGTACCAAGTAGGTACCACAACACATGCTTTGTTGTACATGTCTATGTATATATTGCAAAGCATATAATCGATCCTGGGAGTTGTGACTAATTGAGATACATCTCAATTGACTTTTACTATCTTTCAAATACGATTTAAACTTCATATTTATATTCATATAGATGGTCATGGAATTTTAGTCCATGGTAATGAAACTCTTCAGGATCTCTGTTGTACATTTTTCTTTAACTGAGGAAAATATTATCTAGTGACTGCCACACCTCTAATATTAAGAATCATAACAAGATTCTTGAATATTGCTCTGAGCTTCCTTCTGAATTATGAGAATCATGCAGGTCTCCTCTTAACAGGAGATACATAAACCATATTCATTGGTTCTTCGAGAGATAATGAATATAGCTTCTCCCTCTCACCATCTGTATGTGTGAATAATAATATGGGTCCTCCATCACGGATATTTATGCTCATCTATGTCTAAATATCTTCTTGACATATGAATGTAAATAAGATAAATTATTTATCTTTAGGATTGTTTACATCTCTCATAATAGTATTAAGGCATCTAATATGTCTTCTTCCCAAGAGGCATAGGAAGCTCCGAAACTGTTCTCTTTCAGGATCAATCATTGGAATAACTCCACATTCATGTCATTGCTTGTAGGGAATATGGATTTTAACTACAAGAAAAATTATTCTAATAGTTAGAACCATTTTGTTAGCGTTGTTTTTTGCTCCGCGTAAGATGATGAAAAAGGAAAGATGGAGCAAGCACAACCTAAAAACGAATGAAAAATTCTAGTTGCAGGGTAAAAAAAAACTGTGTTAAAAAGGATGGCGTTTTTACGGTGGTGATCTAGAGACAAACCAAATCGACAGACGGAATGGTTTTCTCGAATACCACATGCACGATCCAAACTGCCTTTGCGTCTTCACGAAATGATGCTAAAGCGACCGTAGGTTCTGAGGGCCATGATCGACAAAAAATAGATCAACGGGTGAGATCGATTTTGCCGGATAAAAGTGCTTGCCAAAGTCTTGGTCCCCGAATCCACGAAATGGGTTAAAAGGGAGACAAAATTCAATGGTGCAGATATCACTGAAAAATATCTATGGTGGATTATTTCTCCATTAGTGGGACATGCACAAGACGAATCGTCTCGAGGATTCGCGAAAACATGCACAAGACGAATCTTCTCGAGGATTCGCGAAAAGTGGCATTTCCAGTACATGTGTATGGCTGGGAGCGAATATGTTTTAGATTGAAAGGTTTGAAATGATAGTATCCATCAAAATGTTGCGAAAACGAAAATCAGAGACAAGTGTATAGTTCTGCGTGCAATCTGCTCGTTCCATAAATACCCTGTCAATGCAATATCTCGAGACAGATGTGCGAAGGGCCGAAGTGACAGGTAATCAAATGCCCTAACACCATTGGAGTGTGCCTGCGATGGAGGAATTGCCTCCACAATGTAGATAACCCTCCTGAACCCAAAGGCCATTGCATCAAACATGCAAAAATATGGAAAATATCCTGAAGGTTGAAATTGTAGAGGACAGGTAAGGTTTCCACACGAAGCAAGGAGACTCGGTCAAGGAAAACCATTATGATACCATCACCAATAGGGACGAAAAGGTAAGGAACTTCAAGTCCATGTGCCATGGGCCAGATGGGTGATGACACGGGATAGCACCAAGGGCCTTTTCTACAGCCAGTATTTTAACATCGTAGCAGAGGAGACAACATGATTGGATTTTCAGCAGGAAGACGAAATCCCAAACCCACGTGCCTGTGCGTGTTGTCATCATGGTAATTGATGGCGAAGTGTGTGAAGGTGCTGATGGGGCTATTGTTGTGTCCATTTTTCCAGATCTTTATAAATGCCATACTCCAGAGCCACCAATAGATAGAGGCTGAGTGAATGTAGAAGGGATGTTAAGGTGGTGAAATGTTAGTCTACTGAGAATTTTGGGAAGTTTAGAGAGGGTCTGCAATGGCTGTCTGTTTTGAAAAGATCGTTTGTCTGGGAATGTTGTTGGTGGGCGAGCATAGATCAATGCATTTCCTTGTTTTTTTTACCGAAAATGATCCAACCATCAGGGTAGGGACGTTCATTATATTAGAGAAGCCATCCAGTGCCAATGAGGTCATGGAAATGATGTTCATTGCATTAGATGGTCCCCCTGGGGCTAGTGAAGGCATTACTGTCTTAATAGAAGGTCGTACCCTCGCAGGAAATGTGTCTGGAATTTCTTGTCCAATGAGCATCCCTCCAAAGCCTCCAGACAGAGTTATGCTCCCCATAATATCAGCATGTGGTGACCATTGCTAGCGGCGACCCTTTGGAGGGGATGCTCGTACTGGAAGAGAAGAGGTCCAAAGTCTTCATCACCTCCTTTCTGAAATTCATGTGCCAACTTTATTTGGGGAGATGATGAAGTCGGGAGTGTGCCGCACCGCACGACCTACAGAAATATCCTCACCCTAGGAGGAGGGAAGCACAAGGGTGATAGGCCTCCTCAAAGGCATGTCTCTGTCAGAAGCAATGCGGTCCTTCTTAAAGTCCCTTGGAATAACAGTGTTACCTGGAAAGAGGGGTGCGAGGAGAAAGGTTGAGCATAGAAAGAACACAAAATTTCTTGCCAGCTATGATCCCATGCAGAAAGGTTCCTTTGAGCTTAGAGCGAACACAAATCACCTCGAAGAGACATGTTGCAGACCTAGAAGGAGGATGAACGATCCAATCCACATCTGCAACACGCCACCAGGAGATGTCCTGAACCATCATTTTATTTTCAAGGTAGGCGAACTCGAAGCAAGAAACACATGCTACTGTTAAGACCTAAATGCATGTTTTCTCCATGATGCTTTTTTTTATATATATGTAAATCATGCAGAAATGCCATGTCCTGGTTTGTTAAATTTTTTATCACGACTGTAAAGGAATTCTCGCCTTGTTTCGATATTAGTCTCAGGGGCTTGAAGCACTATAAAGAGACTCCCTGCTGAGGGAGAAAGGGTTGGTTGGTTTTGAATTTTCAAGACTATTGTGTTTATAATATTTTTTGAAATAATACAAGTACAGAGCCGAATGCTAGTTATACAAATGTAGGAATACCTGTGTGTTTCTAAATTACAGTCTGTGATTTTCTTTTCCTTATGTGCATGTGCTTCTTGTTATATTTTACATTATGTTTTTCTTCATGTCATAGAGTCGGTGTATAACGGTTAGGAATTCATACTCATATGCTCCTGACATTGTCTCCGATATCCACCAAACACTTCCTTCAAAACTGGCGTGGAATTCATCTTTGCGGTGCTCTACACTAGCGGACTGTCATCATTCTGCATTTCCCACCAGACCCCAAACATAACAACTGTGATCAAAATATAAAGTACTCATCTTTGTTTTTTGTGTGGGCTCCCTCTTGATCTCTGCACCCTTACGATGATAGTTGGAGTCCTTCTTTATTCACTGCAACTTTAAACACTTCAAAAAATTACTGCATGTATTAGATAGAGAGTCTCTACATGGGAATAAGGATCCCATGTAATCAAGAGTGAATTCTCTTCTCCACTAAAGGAAATATTCCTTTCAATCATCCTCTTCCTTAGATGAGTCCTTTTGAGAAGGGTCACCTCCTTCTATGGTGGTGGATGCATGAATCCTTCCTTCTTTCTTCTTTGTTGCATAACACTCTTTCTCAAAGTGCCCCTTCTTTCCACAATAGAAGCATTTATCCTTTGATTTTTTGAATTCCTTCTTGAACTTCTTCTTCTTTCCATGAAATAATTTCTTGGGAGTGAATGTGTTCCTCCCTTTCTTCATTCTTGCTGTGAGGAAGAGATTCTCCTCTTTAGTGCACACACCCTTGCTTTGGATGTGCCCTTATTCTTGGATGCAATCATTCTATAGTATTTATAAGTTCGGATGCTCTTCTCTTACATTTACCTCTGCTAAGAAATTCTCCCATGAGGAAAGGAGTCCATCAATGGAGGTTTGAAGAAAGTCATCCTCATCCATCCGCATTGATGCTTACAAGTTGATCTTTCACTTGTGAAATATTTGTGAAGAATGATGCTACGGTCTCATCCTTCTCCATATTTAGGTTGCGCAAATTGTTCTTCAAATCCCTCTTTTCAGTGGGATCCTTCTTCTCATACAAGTTCGTAAGTGTTTCAAAACACTCGTTTGTAGTCTTCAATGGTGTGATTACCGACATGCCATTGTCCTTCATTAAGTCATATGTAATCCTCTTTTCCTTTGCTTGATTATTCTTGTAATTTATTCTTGCTGCATTAGTGGTAGGATCCTCTACCACGGAATTCATGAATGAATTAAGATCATGCTCCTGGAGAAGATTCAACATTCTTTCCTTCCATTGTAACATCCCCGACCCTCCGACCGACGAAGAGGACGCTACCATGGCATTAACCATCCAGGCAACTGCCCCATGAACATGTATGTACATAAAATGATGAAACAAAATGCTTTGAACTAGAACATGCATACATGATTATTTATCATATAGTGGAATCAAACACACGTTCAAACAAGCATTCCACATGTTCATCATATTCATTAAACAATAAATATAAATACAGAGATGAAATGGTCAATATTACTTATCTCATAAAGAACTTGTCCCGCAACCAGCTACATCGTTGCAACGTTCCACCCAACCATAGGCTAGCATGATCCTAAATCTCTCAGCAATGTTGCAACCCTCGAGCTGGGCATGATTCCCCAAGGAATAAGGAACAAGCAGGCTTACACATAGCCAAGGATACACAAAACACAGCCAAGCCAATGTAGTTGGGTTTATCAGGCCATCAACAAGACATCCAAGCCAACATGGTCAGGTTTATCAGGCCATCAAGGAGCAGAGAAAGGCTAAATGCTAAGCTGGTGAGCCCATTACAGAGCTAGGAACACCTACACCAGAACTAGCCTGACTTCTAAGACACCCACACACACCCAACAC
Source organism: Pseudotsuga menziesii (assembly GCA_001517045.1). Taxonomy (NCBI): domain Eukaryota; kingdom Viridiplantae; phylum Streptophyta; class Pinopsida; order Pinales; family Pinaceae; genus Pseudotsuga; species Pseudotsuga menziesii. The sequence continues at coordinate 208,747 of LPNX010897916.1, forward strand.
AAGGAATCAGTCCCTTCTCTGCTACACAGTCCCTCAGGCCCTAACTTCCCTTCTGGTGCTATTCAGGGGTTGTGGAGAAGAAAGCCAACCCTCTAGCTCTATCTGTGTGGTTTCCAAACACACCAGGTTTGTCAAGCAAACCAATCCCCCATCCCTACTCCCAACACAGTCCAAATATTAACCACCGCCAACCCTCTAGCTCCTGAGTCGTTCTTGGCCCTATCGTGGCCAAAACGACTCCAAAATAGCTTACAACAGTCCCAAAATGTAAAACAAACACCACCAGTAACGTGGGGAAAACAACAGCCTGTCCTCAACAGTGAAGCCGCCGAGAAGACTTACACATTCTGAAGATGGAAAGAAAATCTAGGTTCTCGGCTGGGCAGAGGATAACATATACACCAGCCAAAATCGGTAAGGAAAACATACGTTCAGCAGAAAAACGTGAATGGCCCTTCACAGGGAAATCGTGGGTGAAAGAATCTGATTCCCGGCTCGCTGCGTGAGTCAAAACCAGGAAGAATCCTGTGCATGAGAATGAATAGAACTACCATCCCTGCGTGAGGATGAACAATTCCCCTCCTATGTGTGAGGATGAGCCGACAATGGAGAGAATGGTGTAGTGGAGAGAGTGGAGAGTCCCCATGGAGTGATGGTGGTGGTGGTTTTCCTTGCCAACGTGAGGGTCAACCTGCTGGTGGAGTGTGCGTGTGGGCAAGGACTGACAGTCCTGCCACACTCCACTCCCCAGCCATATCTGCCCCAACCAATAGTAGAACTTTTAATGGTGGTAGTTGGACACGGGGACTTCACTTAGTGAACCTCTCACATAGCACGTGTGATCGTGGGATATTAAAGAATACCCTTAATTTTGAGAGATATTGACCCAAACTCTTTTTGTTGAAACCCCCTCCCAATACTTAAAAACTCCTCCCCACTCATTTTTATACCTCAATCCTTATAAGCCACCCTACCCACCCCCACCTTAAACCCCTCATCCCCCCAATACCTGCAATATATTGGTTCGATTTTTGATAATTTTAAAACCCACAATATGAACTAATGTGATAGGATATTGGTCAACAAGTGAAGCCCCCGTGTAGTTGGATAAGACAAGGGAAGATGGGCAAATCAAACAGGGTGGTGAAACATGGATTTTTCACCATTGGTTCAAGGTTTGACATCCCCCACCCTTATCCTTATGAGAATCATGCCCCTTCTCAATTTAGTTGCCGCGAACATAGTTGGTTGGGTTATTTTAATTAAAGATGCATATTTACATGATGACAAAACTTAATATATGCCGTATACCACGATAGACCATTGGCAACGATTCCGTTCGCCGAAACATAACATAACTAAATCGATGGTGGGGCTTTTGCTTTTAGCTCCACACCACGATTCATTACAATATATACATCATGTACATTTAATGCAACGGGGTCAAAACCGGGGTGTTACATCCATGTGTTGAAGTTGGAAGTACCTTAAAGGCGGTCTTCCGGTCGAATGGAGATCGATGTCATGGATGCAATATTTTTCTCAAGTATTCAAGATATATGGAGGCTTATATTTCTACACAAAACTAAGCGCTTTCACGCCCTATGCTTTGATGCCATGATAATGTTTGAGAAAAATCGAGGTTGCTTAAACTTCAAAACTTTTATCAAACAATTTCAGCACTTTATGAACTTTAAGTCAGCCACATAAGAAACATTAAATCAACCACATAATCAAATTTATATCATCCATTTATGAATATTTAAATCAACCAAATATCATTCTTTATATCATCAATATATGAATATTCAAGAATAAATCAGCCACATAAAAAATAACCATAAGAGACAAGATGTACCCTGGGAAAACCCTCCAAGCATGGAGGATGAAAAACCCAACAATTCTTTGAGTATAATAGATAGATTTGCATAAAATGATTTACAACACATCAATATATTTCCCAATAAGAGATGTCACCACATTAATAGAGAAGAGAGATCCAAAACAACCTTGCAAAAACAATTGAATGCAATACTGTATTGAACCTGCCATATTCCTTGCATATTAATAACAAGCCAAAACAACCTAGCATGCATAAGAGGGTGAATTTGAGGCTCAATATACACACTGAGATCATACATGGAACATTCATTGAGAGTATCATGCAATATAACTCATCTAATGCAGACATTAGCACCCTCCTAAACTCTAGTTCCTAACAGACACTTCAGATTCTCTTGCATGCACAAGACATGCACCCTCCTTCTTTATTTAGCTTTAACTAGATTCTAACTGACATGAATTGAATGTGAGCTATCTGAACTGCACATGAATTGAAGTGAACTAAAATGAACTGAACTAAATAGAACTGAATTTGAAATTCTTAAAATAAATGTGAGTTGATTGTACAGATTGTGAACTGATTGAACTGAACTTAGTCTTCAACTGAATGCATGACTATAAATTTAGTAGACTGACTAAATTGAACTTAGTCTTCAACTGAATGCGTGACTGAAGGTCTCATTGTTAAAGAGCATAGACACATCACATCATGTAATTACATTAATCCTTCGCTTAATGGATAGTAGATTTATAAATTGCGAAGTATGCTATCATATATGCTTACAAAAGGTCTTAAATGGAAGCCTTAAAATACTATATCATCTTTCCCCAACATAGTGTTTAATTTTGTGCAGTTGGATCCTCATGCCTGAATGAAATCAAATGTGAAAGAAGATTGCAGAAGATAGAGAAGAAATACATTAAACTATGATCAATAATTCATGGAAAATTAAACACACATGAGACTAATAATTGGAGGAATTACATTACATCCATTAATCATTAAATAATATGTAATACAATGGTGTTATAAATAGGAGAATTTGAATTCCTAAGATAGGATTCGAATCTACCAACTTGGATTAACTTAGGAGCTAACTCAGTGTGGGAAAATCACCACCAGAGCTCACTAATGAAACTTCAGATCATTGAGTCAGTTCACAACTAGTTAACTTACTAAGTTAGGTGAGAAAAGGTGCCCTACTTTCATCAAATCATGAAAAGTGTCACTAGGATGATTGAGAGTGATCTAACTGGTGAGAATCAGATAATAATTGAACATAATTGAGCATCGACTAGGGTCAACTGCTGGAGATCGATGGTGGTACTCAGAGTGGGTTCCTAAATAATAGGGATTGTTCCTTTGATATCCTGAACTCATGCAGACATGTGCATTGAGTGTTAGATGGACCCAGGTGAGTCCCCCATGCCACTAGTGAAGTGGAAATGACCTCCTAATCTAAGGAAATACAAATATACTATGGTGGTCAAGGGAGTATTAATTAATAATCCTAATATCCCCCCTTAATCCTAACTTGGAAAACTTGTGACCTGGAAACTAAGACCAAAGGTCACCCATACAATCTAAATGCAAAAAATGACTACTTAACAACCGAGGAAATGGGGAAAACCTCATGGGAACCCCCCCCTCAAAATAAGCAGGAAAAACCAAGATCAATCTTTCACATCAAGATAAAATTTCTTCTTGAATAAAAAACTTGTGAAAATATTTCTGCAATATGCATCTCTGTGGAGCACTAATGTAGTGTGATGGTACTTGTGTGTGCTACTTTCCTGGTACTATGCATGTGAACCTCTCCACCTTCTTGCAATATAATGACATATAGTAGAAGAAATATTTCATTTGTATCTTCTTTCCGGAGGAAGAGTGACATGATCCAATTTGTTCTTGAGTGAGAAGAATTGTTTATTAGACCTTACCATCGTGTAGCATCTCTTTGGTAGTTTGTAGCACCTCTCTGGAAGAAGTGAATTTGCTTGAAATAAAGCAAGGATATTGTTTTGAAATTGAGATCTTGTTCTCCTCATGTCAGATGACTCTCCATTCATGTTCCCAACTGACTCAATAACCTTTTGAGCCCATTTAAAATGGAAGCTACGATGGCATTGGATCTGAGTATGGAATAAACTGTGAGAATTCATTTTCCTTGGAGGCATGGTTTGCAACACATTTCGCTATAATATTCCTAGTTGAGATATTTGAGATCTCCACTGAGTCAAGACCAAATACAACTCACTTTGGTGTGCTTGTATGAGTCATATGGTATACATACAACAAATTTGCAGCTAAGGAGGGCACATAGAGGACATTCTTGAACACTCCATGCTCTAGTTTAATTGAACCCTTCCCTTCATCTTGGATTTGAGTGTCATATCCCATTTGAATACTTATACCATCAGTAAGTTGTAATGAAGAGAATGATTCTTTGGATGAAACCTGTTGAGAATGTAGTTTTCATTGATGTCAAAAGGTGTTCACAAATGACAAAGGAATAACCAGTTGATATGGTAGAAGGATGAGCTTAGAAATGACCAAGGAAAAGGTTGAGTGTATGAGTGTATGAGTGAAGAGAGAGTGTGGAGTGGAGAGTGCATAGACTATGTGTGGGAAAATTGTATCTCTCGTTAAGTTGAATAAAGAACAAAGTTTATTTTTCAAGTATTTGAATCTCTCTATGAGTATGGGTGTATTCCGAAATATGATATCAGGATAGGATATCGATGCAGAAAGGAATTAATCGTTCCACTGATCAATTCAATAACAGAGTTAAAGATCTGCATCTTGGACAGATCAATGGTTGAAAAGGGATTTCACAGTTAGAAGATGTGTCCGAGATAAGCCTAAACCAATCGCCATACGACTAAAGATCGTGCGGTAGAGATTAAAGATGGAATAAGATCAATGGTTGAAGAAGATTCCATTGATAAAAGAGAGAGGAGGATAAAAGGTGAGTCGAGTTGCGAAATCAGAACTAATCGAATTGAGATCAATGACCGAGATCGATCATTAAAATATATCAATGGTGCATAGCGATTTTGCTGGGTGGAGTTGCGTAGTTTGGAAAAATTTTGATGTGCACAAAATTTCCTTAAAATCCACTTTATGATATTTGGAGTCCACCATTGTTCTAGATCTATCGGTCCTCATGGATTTTGTAGATTCAACTAGCAGGTGATTTAACAACTGAGATGGGTGTGAAATTTTAATTCAAATAAGTTTACTACATTTGAATTCCATCGTTGATTGGTGGGGACCTGTTGGCCCGATTTTCTGACCTAGGACAACAAGGAGATTAAGCCCACACAATCAGCTTAAAGTAGCATCCGGTGTGTTTGGAGTAGCAAAATCTCACAGGTTATGGTCCTGCTACCAGTTGAATTTCTCTCTTAAGGAGAAACTAAAATTCAGCAAAAATCTATCCTAATATTATTTCTGTCTAAATAGACCCTAAAAATTATTTTCAACTACCTAAGGTATCCTACAATTGCTTTCTTAAGGAAAGTATTTGATTTTTGAAGAGTTTTTTGAATGTAAAGACTATTTAAAAACTTATTCTAAGAATTACACAAACTTAACAACTGTTAAATGTAACTATACTATCTTAACTGTCCTATCTATCCTATCTCAGCTGAGAGCGATTTGAGTATTTATATTAATTATTAATTAATAATATGATAAACAAAAGGATAAGGAATAAAATCTAAATAAAAATACTTAGATCATCTACACTAAATCATTCTGCTATAAAATAACTTTGACAGAGAAACTGAAATAAATAATTACTTCGAATCTTCTGAAATGTCTAATCAATTAATAATTAATAACCAACATTAGATATTTGAATAAGAAGTAATGTTCAGTATGAAATCATTGCAACAATATAAATGAAATCAAATAAACATAAACATATATATATCATCATATCTTGAATTTTCAGAAGTAGCACTGAAAAGTAGATACACTGAAAAATTCAGTTACAATAATATACTAATTCAAATACAATATTGCTTTGACAAAGTGAAATATTGATTAATAAACACAAGCATAACAAAGTACACTGTATTAATATTAAAATAGAAGATCATATACTGAAATATAGAGTGTATCCAAAACAATACCAGTCATTATATCAACTTGGAGATTTCCAGTTACATCCCATTCCCAAAGATCAAACTTCAGTAAGGAAACAAAACTAGCATCAAAATAATATCTCAAGTATGTCTTTCTTCAGTCACTCCATCTTTCTTTACAATAATTTTTTCATAGTTTTTATAACAAAGGATAATAACTGTCTTTCCTCATTCTATGCAACTAAAGCTAAAAACAAGCCATCAAGTCCATTAACTATCGAACATCTAGGACTTAATGCTTTTAATTATCATCTTCTTCAATAGTGCACCTGCCATCTGAATCATCGATTCTGTAACTGCTTTCTTATCTTCAAATGTCAATTTGTCCATGCAACAACTGTTATTTGACATCTAGCATCTAGATCATTCGATTTTGGAACAACTTCATCATTTGCTGGCAAAATATAAATAAGGAGAACATCATCAAAATTGAGGATCCATTTAATTATGACACCTGAAACATTTGCTGGCTTAAAGGGATTGGCCAATTCGTGGCTGGTTCGAAATTCCAGTCTTTAATGAACATCCACGTCTTCCAACTGAAATCTAGGATATTAGACACGTCCTGAAACTGTGCATGATAGCGATGACATGCCCAACTGTTTCAAACAAACAAAAGCATCTTATTAAAAACTATTTATAACAGGAGAAAATAAAAGAAACTATAATTTAAATGTGTGCCTGTAAAATCTGCGATTTTACAGGCATGCACAAAAGGCTGTCATTACCTGTAAATCATGTAACCGAAAATGGAAATAATCATTAAGCTCTCTTTTGCAAATCAACCACTTCGCCTATCAGGGTCGGAAAAAAAATATGACCTAAAATATGGGCGGGAAAGCTCCCAATCGGAAGTAGGAAAGACATAGACATTGGCAGACGAGTGCTTTGCACAGCCGCAATGGCGGAAAATAAAAGACTACGGTCATGCAACTAGAAGACCAGCCCGCATTGGTGGGCGGCACGCTTTATGTTTCAGGTGATTAGTTGCTTTGGGAGCCGCAACGGCGGAATGTAAAGGACATCACACCCTGCCATGTAAGGTCTAAATCAGAAGAGAAAACAACTAAAGTATTGGAAAGGTTTTTCTTTCTGCGGCCGCAACGGCGGAAGATAAAAGTTCTTTCTGCAGCCGCAACCGCAGAAGATAAAAGCCAAGGATCGACAAAACAACAAAGAGGAGCTTGAAAGGTCAATACAATAATTGGGGGTCTTTGTAGTTTGCCGTCCGCAACTGCGGATAAAGTAGTAACAAAACATTCCGATGTGAAAATCAAAAGTTAGCTGAAAATGCGTCGGAGACAAATATTGGGACTGAAGCTTATTACTTCTCCGCAACGGTGGGAGCGCAAGCTAAGAATCTTCCGATTCAGTCATTTCAATGAAAGAAAAGTTGTGACCATTAACTTAGAAACTGGATTTGCTTGGTATGTTGAAGGTGTGTGGCACTTATGGTCATTCCAATGAAAGAAACATTGGTCTTCTGGTCATTCCAAAACATTGGGACCATTAGCTAAAAATCTTCCAATTCAAACACTTGAAAACGTACTCAAAGACAAAAACAAAAGTGGATCATTTCAGGCATTAGAAACAGTCTTTTTGAAGAGTCATTAAATTAAATTAAAGAAGAAAATCAAACCCATCTAAGCAAAAAGGAAGGTCCCGAAATTGTTGAATTTTGGGAAAATGTTGCAGCTACAACATATAGTTTTTAAGATTTTACAAAATCCCATCCATTAATATCCTAAATTGAATTTGATAGGATACTAAGCTATAAAACTATAACATATTAATATTTCCAAATGATACTCATTTATTCACTAGCTGTTTATATACAATTTTACAAAGTCACGGTAAGATATTTAAGTTACATATGGGATGTGAAATCTTAGGTTTAATAAGAATTTTAATTTAATAATCCTCCTTTAGTTCTAGGACCTTAAGAACTTATAATATCTTGTCAATAACCATTTTAAAACAAATTCAAACTGTGTTTTTTGTTGATCCTCAATTAACATACCATCCGTTTAAGTTTCTTAACTTAACATATATAATCAGATAGATTAATAAATAAAATTTATTATATAAAAATTTATGAAACTTACAGCTGCTAATTATCAAGTTTATAAAAATGTTTTCATCAGCTTCTAATATGTTACTTAACTCTTCTACAAATGAGAGTACTTTTAGAATCGAAGATTCTGAAGGCACTCTTTATAATTTTTAATAGGTAAATCATAAAAGAGAGTTGATCCCTCTTCATCCAAATGGAAAAATGAAGGGGTTGTTGCTAACTGCCAACAAATGGCGACGACCTGGGTGAACCAGTTATCTCTGATCATACAACTTACAATGATATAAACAAAATCTTAAAACTTATTAAAAACAATAAAAAATTCTTTATCTAAATAAAAACCATTATTTTATTCATATTCATAAGTATAACTCAGAAATATTCCATCTTTTGAAACATAAATCTAGTTAGGGATAAACTTAAAAATATCTTGATCAAAACAAAGTACTTCATAGTAATAATAACCTGCACCATCAACATATAGAAATCTACTTTTCTGAAAACTTTCCAGAATCTGTTCCATAAACATAATAATTTTCTTTTTGTTTGCTTTTTCTTTTCTTTAAACAATAATTCTGACTGAAGACTACTATCTAGGTATGGTGTCCCAATGTGATAGTATCATTCACGAGAGCTGTCTGAAATAAGCAAGCCGACTCGTGATGAGACCTCTTGTCTTTTAATTTTTAAATCAAAAGCCATCATCCTGGTGATCAGAAATGAAGTTATTCCAGACAACACTGATGATCATGATTAGGCCAGTTCGTGATGAGACCTCCTATTCTTCAGTCACAATTTATATTTTCTTTATTCATTTTTTATCTTTTAAATTTTATAAAATGAGAGATCATTACCCAGCATGGTGACCAAATGGTAATGTCAGTCATTAATATCACCAGAAAATGAATCAGCTGGCTCGTGATGAGACCCCTTATCTTTTGGTTTTTAAACCAAAAGCCATTACTAGTTTCCTAATAAAGTCATACTAGTGATATTTGTGATTCTGATCAGATTGGCTTATTACTAAGACCTTCTGTCTCTCACTTTAGCATTTTATTGACTGGAACAAATTCTAACAAATTTTCAGATTGTAAACACTTTTGAAGACTGATGGTAGAGATCTGTAAGAGTTTTTCAAAAGTACAAGCTTCGAAAAAGACATTAATAAGCTATCTCCATTTTATATAAAGAAAATAAAAAGGTGAGGAATAATCTGAGTAACACTTAGAAATAGAATAATGATAGGTCTTTTATAGATTTAAGAAATCTTGATTATCCTAAACAAATTTTTAAAAGATTTCAGTCTAGTGTCATAATTTTTAGTTAACGAGCAAACTGATTGTTTTTAACCAGAAGATTTATTTATTTACATTTATTTCTTCAGCCGTTAACTAAATATTATTGACTGATTATGTACAAAAATTTGACAGTCTAAATTATTTGAATAATAGAATTAAAACTAGCTGAAAATAACAGAATGATGTTTGAAAGTTACAAAAGTTTTATAAATTTCTCATCATCCTTAATTCTCTGTACTGTTACCTAGTTTATGTATAAAAATATAAATTTATTTACAAACATCAAACAAATTATGTACATTTTAAGACAGATAATATTAACAGAAATATTTTTTCAGAATCAGTCCATTCACTGGGAATGTTTCGGACTGACCTTCAAGTGTTTGCAATCGAAAGGTACTTGGACCTATTTTCTCATAAATAACAAAGGGACCTAACCAAAGCTTCTGAAACTTAGTGTGATCACCTTTGTCCTCATGAACTTTATCCCACTTTAAAACTAAGTCTCCCACCTGAAATTCTCGATTGGAACTAAATGATTGGTCAAACCAAGACTTCATAATTTGTTGATGTTTTGTAAAGTGTTGTTTTTACTTTTCTCTTTCTTCCTCAAGCTTTATCAAAGTGTTAATTCTCTTTTCCATTGCTAGACACTCTTCATCTTGGACAAAATGAGCTAACTGTAATGAAGGTAAAAATAAATTCAGTGGTAAAATAGCTTCAGTTCCATATACTAAGAAAAATGGCGAGTTACCTATTGAAGCCTTAGGAGTCACTTTGTCTGCCCAAAGGGCATTGACTAATTCTGTATGCCAATCTCGATGGTGAATTGAAATAGTTCTTTTGAGAAATTTCAATAAATTTTTGTTTGTTGATTCAGCTAAACCATTTCCATGAGGATGATAGTTAGCTGAATACCTGATTCTTATCTCCTTTTCTAAGGCAAATTGGGTTAACTCAACTGATGAAAAATATGAAGCATTATAAAAAACGAGGGAATCTAGAATACCAAATCTTGTTATGATAAAAAATTCTAAAAATAATATAACCTGATTGGTATTTACAACCCTTAATGGTGCAGCTTCTGCCCAACGAGTAAAATAATCAGTTGCTGTTAATATATATTTATGTTGCTTAGATGAGGGAGGATTTATTGGCCTTATTATATCAATACCCCATTGCTGAAAGGGTCTTTCAACTGAAACAGGTTGTAAAGGAAAAGCATGTTTTTTAACCCTTCCCGTAGCAAGTTGACATTCCTGGAATTTTCTAACAAAAGTATAGGAATCTCGAAACAAGGTAGGCCAATAATAACCAGCCCTAAGAATTTTGTGCGCAGTAGTTTCTCCACCAAAATGACCTCCTGCTGGTCCAGAATGTAACTCTTTCAGAATTACTTCTGTTTCATCTTTGTCTAGACATCGAAGCAATACTCCGTCTGAATTTCTCCGAAAGAGAACATTATCAATTAATAAATAAGGAGAAGATTTCAATCTAAGTGCTCTTTTATTCTTTGGTTCTACATAATTAGGAGCAGCTCCTGTTTCCAAAAGTATTCTTATGTCTGTATACCAGGAATCTTGTGGTGGAGGATAAAAATAAATTTCTCTGGTAAGTAAAACCTCATCAATAACAGTTTCAGTTTTATCATTAGGTAAATGAGCAGCTTCAGCAGCTAATTTACATAATCCTTGACCTTTGACTATCGTTGAGGGTTTAATTACTAAGTCATACTCTTGAAGGGCTGTCATCCAAGGTGCTCTTTTCTCACCCAAGTCCTTTTGCACCAACAAGTTTCTGACTGAGGAATAATGGACGATTATTTTTATTTTAGATTTCAATAAATACGAATGAAAATGTTTAACAACTTTAAAAACAACAAAAGCTTGTTTGTCAACTTCATGATAATTAAGTTCAGCACCTTTGAAATTTGAACTCATGAAGGAGATTGGTATTTCATTATTTTGCTGATTTAGTTGGGTTAAAACTGCTGCATATGAAATATCAGAAGCAAAAGTATACAATATGAAATCTTTGTTAAAATCTGGGCTTAGAAGGCTAGGAGCTTCTGAAATGGCTTCTAATTTTTTTTGAAATGACTCTTTTTCAGTTTGTCCCCAATTAAAAATGGCGTCTTTCTTAATCATTTTCTGCAAAGGACGAATGATTCCGGAGAAACTGGGAATGAATCTCCTAACAAAATTTATTTTTCCGAGAAATGATTGCATCGCTTTCTTGCTAGAATGATAAGTTATCTTTGAAATGGCTTGGGTTCTTTCAGGATCAATCATGATTCCATGCTTTGAAACCACACAGCCTAGTAGAATACCTTCTGAAACAACAAATATTGTTTTTTTAGGATTTAAGGATATTCCAAATTTTCTACATCGTTCAAATACCTTTCTAAGATGATTAAGATGATCAGGTCGATGTTTAGAATTCACAGTAACGTCATCCAAATAGACAATGACTGAATGGTTAATTAAGCCTCTAAAAGCAATATCCATTGCTCTTTGAAAGGTTGCCCCAGCATTGATTAACCCAAAGGGCATCTTACAGTAGGCATACGTTCCCCATGGAGTTCTAAAAGTAGTTTTCAATTGATCATCTGGAGAGACTAATATTTGGTTGTACCCTGAGAAACCATCAAGGAGTGATAGTATCTCAGATCCAGACACCTTTTGAAGAATTTGTTCCATGGGAGGAACTGGGTAATTATCCTTTTCAGAAGACTTATTCAGATTTCTAAAATCTACACATAATCTAATATCCCCATTTTTCTTTCTAACTGGAACTAAGTTTGCTACCCACTGAGTGTGCCTAATGGGAAAAATAATCTTGGCAGCTAACAATTTATTTAGTTCCTTTTTAATTGTCGGTTCTAGTGACGGGTGATATTTCCTTAGCTTTTGTTGAAAAGGTTTTGACTCTTGTTTAATTGGAATTATGTGTTGCATGACTTGTGTGTTGAAGGTTTTCAGGTCATCATGTGTCCATGCAAACACATATTTAAATTCTTTAAACAGTTTTATAAATGTTGTCTTTTTTGCAGGATTGCAATCCGCTCCTAGATTTATAGTTTGGGGATTTAGTTTTGTTCCTAGATTGATGGTTTCATACCACATTCGAGAGCTATTAGTTTTACAATTAGGGACAGATCTAAATTTATCCTGAAGATCAAAGAACTTTTCTAATCTTAATAATGAATTAGGAACTAGTTTTACCTTTTCGAAAGCTTTTTCAGCTGAACAAAAATCATTTATTACCGAAAAATCCCGCAGATTTTTTTCATGAGTTACTTCATCTATGGATGAATCTTTAAAGGTATCCTCGTTCATCATAAAATTCAGCACCTACACATCATTATCGAATAATGCCAGTTAAAAATATTATTTGGTATAGAAGGCCTAAAAATCAACTCAACTGAAAATAAATTTGGTGAAAGATTTTCTGACGGAATTAACTTTGATGCTACATTTGCTAACAAATCTGCTTCTTGATTTTGACTTCTAGGAACAGAGATTATGTTAAATGCATCAAAACATGAGATAAGGTTCCATACCTCTCGTTGATAACTCTGTAAATGTTCACATAGGTAGTGAATGGAGTTACGAACCTGTCTGACGATAATCTCGGAATCACCGTATGCAATTAACTCTTTGATGTCCAAATCAATTGCTTTTTTCAAACCTTGTATTAAAGCTTCATATTCCACAGTATTAGTTGTACAATTAAATTCCATCCTACAAGCTATACATGTTTTATTTCCCTGAGGGTCTACCAACAAGCAACCAGCTGTTGCTCCTTCTTTCGATTTCGCACCATCAAAATATAAAGTCCAAATAGAACTATCCACAACCACTTTGCTTTTTATAATATTCACAATATTCAGATTATCTACATCATTAATGGTTTCCTTGAATGAAGAGTTAGGAAAAATAGATGTCACATTTCTAATTTCAGATTGCTGTTTATTTTCGGAAAAAGGTAGAATTTTCAGCTTTAAAATTACCAAATCCCAATTCATACATGTAATTCCCCATAATGCAATCTGAAAATAAAACAGGTTCGCTAGGATCGCGCAATTCTGTGACAGTATGTTTCATATATCTTTCTCTATTTATCTTTATCTGATTTGACTTTTCGTTCTTAGGTAACCATAATGTTGACCAGTCCATGGCAAAGAATCCATTCAATTGTTGAGACCAGTCCCTACTTAAAAATAGTCCATATGCATCTCAAATATCTGCAACAACAATGTCTATAATTTGATAAACCGAAGGGTTACAAGCATTCCTGACTAAGACATCTTTCATTTCCCCTACAACCTTCACATTCATCCTGTCCAATTGAGTTATTTGAGAATTGGATGGAACATATTTCCCATTCAATTTCTTGCATACTGATAAAGGCATCACATTGGAGGATGCTCCGGAGTCTACAATGCAATTATGAACATTCCTATTGAAAATTTCAAAGGTAAGTAAGAATGGAGGTGTGGTTGATTTAGAATTCTTACCTATAAGCGAGGCCTTGTCAGCCGTTGCTTTTCCTTTTTCAGTTGCTGTTGAATCATTATTAGAACTATTTATAGAAAAATTTTGTTTTGCATTAGGAATAATGGAACTCATGGCGGGATTTATAACATGACTATTAGGCATTGGATAGATTTGAAGGAGGTCGTACATACTGATGTTTGCACGTGTCTTCTTTAAATCTTCAATTATATCATATTGTAAATCTAATTTTGGAGCATTTTGAGTAGGCTGGGTAATTTTGGTTGATTGAGTCTGCTTGCCGGATTGAGTTTGTTTATTAGGTTGTGAATTATTGTTGTCATTATTTGTAGTAGAACTTGATGAAGCTCCAGGAGCGTTTGCGAATGCTCTACTACGAGTATTATAGGCATGTTGTCATGTAGGAGGACTTTTATTCTCATATTTTTTCACAAGACTGTCCCAGAAATGACCGTTAACTTGTTGAGGTTCCTCTGATTCTTCATCATTTTCTGATTCTTCTTCTTCTTCATTTTCAGTTATTTCTTGATTAGAAGGAGTTTCAGACAAAGATAAAACGGATTGAATTGTATTAAAAATATCTTCATTTGCTGCTATGTCAGGTGGTGTATTTTTATTATTTGTATTCAGGTTTTGTCTAAACTGATTTCTGAAATATCCCCTAGAAGGAGAAGCTTCATAATTGGTTTTCTTTAATCCTACCACCTCATTTGTTAATGTTCGAATAGCATTTTGCAGCTGTTCTATATAAAATGCTTTATCTTTGTCTAAATTGAGTTTTTTCGTCTTCCTACGAGGAAAAGTATCAGATTTCCCACTTCTATCTGGTTCATAGGACATAGAATCTTTCTCAACTTTAATGGCTTCCTCAAAAGTTTCTACTAATTTTGTTTTCCCAGCTCTCTTAACGAACATCTCAGAATATTTTGGTAAAGCTGATGTATAATTTTCAATAATTATATCCTCAGGTGGTTGAGAAGCCATTGGAATTTTGTTCTTTAATGTCAGAAACCTTTGATTGAAACCTTTGATTCTTTCTTTAGGCTCCATTTTAATCCTAGATAATTTTAGGGCTAAAAGAGTGGGTGTTTTATCTTCCCCAAATTTATCTAGAAAGGCTTTATTAAATTCACCCCAGTTTGTGATTGATCCCTGTACTAACGAAAAATACCAAGTAGAAGCTCTTCCTTCGAAAGTTAGAGGAAACAATCGACAAACTACATCTTCATGCTGAACGTTCAAGGTTTGAACAGCCAACATGAATTTGTCAACATGCACTTTTGTAGGTTCTTTGTCATCAGGATTAAACTTAGGGAGGAGTTTGTCTGAGTATTTAGGCAAAGGATGTTGTACACTAGGGACAACTACAGCAGCTGTTCTTAGCCAAAGGAGTTGTGGATTAGGTGGATTTGGTGGAGCATTGCCTCCTCCCCCTACAGGTGTGTTTCCTGCCATTGGAATTCTTTTAGAACTTGAAGAACTTCCTGAATTGGATGCTCTTGGACTATCAGGTGGCGATTCAAGAGGAGAAGGTGGCTGATCAAAACCGCCTTCTACAGTAAGTCTTATAGCAGTGTTTGTTTGAGTAGTTTGTCTTTGATGACTTCTAATTTGATAATGTGGAGTGCTATCAGCTTCTTGCAAATTTTGAGTAACTACGTTCAATTGTGGATTATGTCATTGTTGCCTAGGAAGACCATAATCTATTGGAGACACACCAAGTTGATTGGCATATGCTCTTGTAAGAATATGTCGTGATTCTTCCAAAGTTTGAGTGCTTTGTTTAGGAGTAAGTGGAGATGTGATATGATCACGTTCAACGATGCTCCTAACAGTGTCTATAAATGGTGATCTGCTGGTTTCCAGAGGATGTTGGCTAATTGAAAATTTATCATTAGTTTTTCCTGCCATTAATCATTAATAGGCCCTCCTTCTAGCGCCATTTGTTGGCTTGATTTTTTGACCTAGGCCAACAAGGATATTATGCCCACACAATCAGCTTAAAGAAGCTTCCGGTGTGTTTGGAATAGCAAAATCTTGCAGGTTATGGTCCTGCTACCAACTGAATTTTTCTCTTAAGGAGAAACTAAAATTCAGTAAAAATCTATCCTAATGTTATTTTTATCTAAATGAACCCTGAAATTAGTTCTTTACTAACTAAGTTATCCTATAATTGCTTTCTTAAGGAAAGTCTTTGAATTTTAATAGTCTTTTATATTTAGAATATTAAATATAAAATCTTCAAAAACTCGAAGACTTTCCTTAAGAAAGAAATTATAGGATAACTTAGGTAGTAAAGAACTAATTTCAGGGTTCATTTAGATAAAAATAACATTAGGATAGATTTTTACTAAATTTTAGTTTCTCCTTAAGAGAAAAATTCAGTTGGTAGCAGGACCATAACCTGCGAGATTTTGCTATTCCAAACACACCGGAAGCTGCTTTAAGCTGANTTAGAAAATCAGGCCAACAAGACCCTGATCTGACGACGGTAAATTCATTTCGCTGGGTGAAGTGATAGGAGGTTAGCATAGGCTAATGTGAGCGAAATTTCATAAAGAAATGATTGAAAACATGGACTATCCAGATCATTCAAGAGAAATGCGGAAGCCGATTTTGAGAATATCTACGGTGGGGAATGATTTCCACACAAAGAAAAGAGAAAATCCATAAATCCGCATTTCATCATAGATCAAAGGTTAGGATTTAATCCACGAGGAAATCTACGATGGTGAATGATTTTTGCACAAATAAAAGTGAGGATCCATAATCCACATTAGATCATAGATAGACGACTAGGAGTGAACCCGCAAAGAAATCAACAGTTCATAAGAAAAGTGGAAGATGAGAAATAAAGGTCTAGAATAACATGTGTTTCTGCAACCCGAAGTTCGGAAGGTGGAAGGAAAAGAATAGAGAAAATACTGTAGGAAATGTCACAGTTTCGCATTCTGCATCTTGCGATCCGGAATATCGACAATCAGAAATATATCAGTGAAAGATTGACGATGCAGAAAGATTAGTGTAGAAAACAGAAGGAGGAGAATTGCGAAAGAAATGTTTGAGTTTTTGAGAACCCACATTTCGTATCCCGCGATCCAAAAGATTGAGAATCATGAGACATTCATAAAAAATCAATGGTGGGGAAATATTGGTTCGAAAAGCGGAAATCGGGAAATGATATTTGGAAAAAGTCACATATCCGATATTAGATTTCCACCTTAGATGGACGATCATGAAAATATTGAAGGAGATCAATGATGTAGAATGGTTGAGGTAGAAATCTAAGTACAGAAAGACACTTTAATAAATGTCATATTTAGGGGATCCACAGTCTGGGAGATCAACGTTCACGAACAGCTTGAAGGAGATCAACGGTGCAGAATGGTTGAGGCGGAAAGCTAATTGCGAAAATACATTTTGAGAAATGGCATAGTTAGGAAATATGCATATCGCATCCTATCTTATATCTACAGCTAGGAAGAAGCACGATATAAAATCAATAGCTTAGGATGGTTGCAGAGATGGAGAATGTAGAAGGTCACAACTGGAATATTAAACAGTAAATCAATTAACGAAAATTGTTTTAGTTGTTTTAAAGAATCACGATGGAGGTAGATGACTCTACAACTCAGTGTTAGAATGAGGAATTAAGCTCTCATAAATAAGTACAATTAGAGAATGAAAGGGCGCAATGGTGAAGAGACGCGTCTGCAGGAAACATGAAGGTATTTATACACAGAGGGATGAGTGAGAGAAATCGTATTTGGGGTGCATATCATAAAACCAGAAGCAGAGACCAGTGGGTGTGATAGATATTGAAGAGTAAATACATCTGGAAGATTACTGAAAACATATCAGGGTGGTAGGGTGGCTCTAGGGTAGGAAACATGCCTATAGGGGGTTGTATCCTCCTTCCAATATTATATAGTAAATATGGTTTCATAGCAACCTTTCAGTAGAAGATAATAAACCAGGGGGTTGTAGCCTCCTTCCAATAGTTGTTGGTAAACAATGTGTAATACCATCCTTGTCTATAGTATCAGGAAAAACTATTTGTAAATAACAATTTTGTAGCAATAGGAAGTACTGGTGGTTTACCCAATTGGGCTTCCATGATAAATTTGTGTTCTGTGTGTTTTTGTTGATTATGTGTCTTCATAAGTAAATTATAAAAGTGGTTTTAAATTGTTGAAAAGTTACAATACTGATTCACCCCCCCTCTCAGTATTGTCCAATATTCCAACAATTGGTATCAGAGCAGGTTCCTTCACTACAGTTTAACCACTGGAAGGTAGATCCTATTTAAAACCACTATGGATCAACAAGAAGGTTTAGCCACCAATAGACCTCCATTGTTCACAGGAGAAAATTATTCTTACTGGAGTGTGAGAATGAAGTGCCATATGATGTCCCTTGGATGGAGGTTTGGGATGCGACTGAAAAGGAATATAAAATAGATGACAAAGCACTTATAGACAGTGTGGAACTAGGACGATCTCAAGGTAATTACAAATACCTATATGCAATACTGAGTGGATTGAAAAACTCTTTATTTATAAAGGTTATGTGATGCAAAACTTCCAAACAAGCTTGGGATAAACTAAAGATTATCTATGAAGGGGCATATAAAGTCAAAGAATCCAATCTTCAAACATACAAAGGGTAGTTTGGGATCCTTAAAATGAAAGAAGAGGAAAATATTGGGGAATACCTTCTAAGAGTAGATGAGGTTGTCAATTCTATTAGAGGTCTTGGAGGAAGATTAAAAGAAAGAGAAGTGGTGATAAAGGTACTAAGAACATTTACAATGAAGTATGACTCAAAAGTGTCCACTCTAGAAGAATCGAATGACCTTGATGACATGATAATAGATGAAATACATGGGATCTTCACTGCATATGAAATGAGGACAGGACATAATGAACCCTCAAGAAAAGAGGCAGCATTTAAAGCCCTATCCAAGAACTAATTAGAGAACCTAGATAAAGAAGAATATCTTTTCATCAGTAAACTTGAGAAAGGTACTAGGAAATACAAAGGAAAGCTACGCTTGAAATGTTCTAACTATGGAATAATTGGACATTTTTCCAATAAGTGTCCTTACCCAAAACAAGAAGAGAGTGATCATGAAGAATCTTGTTGTCATAAGGATAAGATAATGGGTAAGAATAAATTGAATAAAAAGAAGAAGAACTTCTATTCCAAAGAAGATAGTGAAGATGAAAGTAAAGATGCAGAAATCTTATTTATAGGAACAACAAATTCAGATGAGGAATCAGAAGTGGACATAGAAGCTCAATACATGGTTGTTGTTGATGAAATTGAAAAGTGTAGGAAAAGAAACAAAGTTTTGAAAGAGAAACTGTCAAAGCACCAAGAAGAAACAAATCAAATTATTATGGACTTGAAGAACCAGCTTCAAGAGGCCAAGAAGACCGAAGAGGATCTAGTAGTTCTCCTCAGGGAGAGAATCCAATATTCTGAAAACTTGAAAAATATATTATTCAACTTAGAAAAGGGGTTGATGAAATATGTATCAAATCAAATTTTGAGAACAAATCAAGGATCTTAGATGATATCTTAAGTATCCAAAGATCATCAAATGACAAAACTGGTCTAGGATATGGAAAATAAAAGGAGTCGAAATATTCCTCTAGCTCAAACCAAGGTGGAAATGAAAGAAGCTATGATGCACTAAAGAGTCCTGTTAAAAGGGAAGAAAGAAAGAAATATGTTTCATCCTTTCATGAAAAATACATAACTAATGAGATGTCTAAGAGACCAATGACAAAGAGATATCAACAAACCTTTTTGGGTCATTGTTACTCTTGTAATAATTTGGTCATAAATCCCTGAAATGCAGAGCTTATGGAAAGGGTTATGAATATAAGAAGGATATGTCTGGTAAACCAAGGAATAAATCATAACCATTTTGGATCTCTTCAAAGATATGACATAAAGTGTTACAAATGTAATAACTTTGGACATATGGATAGAGAATGTAAACTAAGGAAGAGTGTTTCAGTAGAAGCTCAGAAATAGTGGAAGAATATGGAAGTTGTGAAGCAAAAATATCAAATATTCCTCAAACATAAAGGGAAATTATATGGGTATTGTCATTGTTATCATAAGTTTGGTCACAAGGCTATTGACTGCAGAACCAAGGGAAAAGATCAAAATTTGAGAAGGAAACAAAACAAAAACATAGAAGTTGATAAAGGACAAGTAAGAAGGATCCCTCATGGGAAGATACGGAGGAAAAAGTCATATTACAAGAAATTAGAAGAAACACAAGTTGCAAACATCAGTGAAGACTCCAAAGATGATGATGAGTATAATAGTGCCATAAATAAGGATGACATCCATTATGAGGAAAAACAAGTTGGAGATGTAAACGAATACAATAATAAATATGAATGTGATGAAGAAGGATATAGTGATGATTGTGGGATTCTTTTCTAAATGTATCTCATGATTTAAATAGAACCCTGAAAATAACATTCAGAGGGATCATATACTCGAGGAGAGTTAAAGTCAGAAAATTCCAATTGGTATCAAAAAATTCAATTGGTATCTAATGTTGAAGTATGCTAAAAGCTATCTTCATCAAATACAATTGATGATCAAGGTTAAATGATAATATTGGTGTAGGGTTGACATAGAGAAAGTGTAAGGAGTTCTCTCTAAATTTGTCTCTCAAAATTGTAGCAAAGTCTGTTGTTATCTCAGACCAAGGATTATGTCAAGAGCTCTTGAGAAGAGAGAGTTACATAATACTGTTGTTTTGAGAAAAAACAGTGTAACACTGAGTGTAAAATCTGTCACAAAAATGTTAACAAAGGAGAGGAAGTACAGTGACAGGGGGACTCCACAGATCTATTATTCAAGTTATCATTCAAGAACCTATTGCAAGAAAGCAAATGTTAAGATAAATGATAATACATTGGTTAGTACCAAGTCCAGATAACAAAGGGGAAATATGATGACAGGGGGAGTTGTCAGAAATAAGAAAGACATGAAATCCTCAATATCATAACAGGCTATCCTTCATCATTATTGTCAAAGGGGGAGAATGTTTAGATGTTTCCATCAATTCCAAAGGGGGAGATTATTGAGAATGTAGTTATCATTGATGTTAAAAGGTGTTCACAAATTAGAAAGGAATAACCAATTGATATGGTAGGAGGATGAGCTCAACAATGACAAAGGAAAAGGTTGAGTGCATGAGTGTATGAGTGAAGAGAGAGTGTGGAATGGAGAGTCTAGAGACTGTGTGTGGGAAAATTGTATATTTGGTTAATTTGAATAAAGAACAAAGTTTACTTTGCAAGTATTTGAATCTCTCTATGAGTATGGGTGTATTTTGAAATCTAATATAAGGATAGGAGATCATTTCAGAAAGGAATTGATCATTCCACTGATCAATTCAATAACAGAGTTAAAGTTATGCATCTTGGACAGATCAATGGTTGAAAAGGGATTTTGCAGTTATAAGATGTTCCTGAGATAAGCCTAAACCAATCACCATACGACTGAAGATCATGCGGTGGAGATTAAAGATGGAATAAGATCAATGGTTGAAGAAGATTCTGCTAATAAAAGAGCGAGGGGGATAAAAGGTGAGTCGATTTGAGAAATAAGAACTAATCTATGAAAATCAGATTGAGATCAATGTTTGAGATTGATCATTAAAATAGATCGACGACACACAACGATTTCGATGGGTGGAGTTGTACGGTTTGGAAAACTTTTGATGTGCGTGAAATTTCCTTAAAATCCACTTTATGATATTTGGAGTCCATCGTCGATCTAGATCTGACGTTCCTCATGGATTTTGTAGATTCAACTAGCAGGTGAGTTAACTATTCATATGGGTGTGAAATTTTAATTCAAACAAGTTTAATACATTTGAAGTCCACCGTTGATTGGTGGGGACCCTGATCCGACGATGGTAAAGTCATTTCACTGGGTGAAGTGACATGAGGTTAACATGGCCAATGTGAGTGAAATTTCATTAAGAAATGATTGACAATGTGGATGGTCCAGATCAGTCGAGAGAAATGAATAATTTGATTTTGAGAAGATATACGGTGGGGAATGATTTCCACACAAAGAAAAGAGAAAATCCACAAATCCGCATTTGATCATAGATCAATGGTTAGGATTTAATCCACAAGGAAATATATGGTGGTGAATGATTTACACACAAAGAAAATTGAGGATCCGCAATCCACATTAGATCATAGATCGACGGCTAGAAGTGAACCCGCAAAGAAATCAATGGTTCATAAGAAAAGCAGAAGGCAGAAAGTGGAAGACAAGAAATCAAGGTCTAGAATAACATGGGTTTCTGCAACCTGAATTCCGAAAGGAAAAAAGCGAAAGGAAAAATGTGGAAGGTGGAGAATTAAGAAAATACTGCGGGAAATGTCACAGTTCTGCATTCTGTATCCTGCGATCTAGAAGATTAACGGTTAAAAGACACCCGTAAAAGATCGATGGTGTGGAAAGATTAGTGCAAAAAACGGAAGGCAGAGAATTACTAAAGAAACATTTTGGTTTTTAAGAACCTGCATTTCGCATCCCGCGATCCGAAGATCAATGATAATGATACATTCGTAAAAGATCAACGGTGAGGAAAGATTGGTTCGAAAAGAAAAAATCGAAAAATGATATTTGAAAAAATTCACATATCTGATATCTGATTTCCACCTTAGATCAATGGTCATGAAAAGATTGAAGGAGATCAACAATGTAGAATGGTTGATGTAGAAAGCTAAGTGCGGAAAGACACTTTGAGAAATGTCATAGTTAGGCGATTCGTAGTCTGGGAGATCCACGGGGTCTTCACTTAGTGAAACCATGCCATAGCACGTTCATTCCTGGCATATGAAACAATACCCCTATTTTCAAAAAATATTGGAAAATACCTCCCAAAATCGTTTTTTAACCCCCTCCCAATATGCCTTCCCAATTTAAAAAACCCTTATTTTCACTATATATTGCATGTATCCATTTTTTCATTTACATTTTTTATACCCCTTTATGTTTCTACCTGGTATATTGACATGATACCCCACATGCATTCTACAATGCACCTTGCTTCCTTCGATGTATAATGTGGATGCACATTACTTCACCCACAATGATCAGCATCATAGAGATCACATTCCTTTCCTAAATTAACACTAATTTGTCACTCTTCCTTAGACCTTTTTCCTCTCAATAATGGGCAGTCACATCAAGGTTCTACATGATGTCCAAAACATGTCTAAAAACTCACTACTTGACACTACTTGACTGTTTTTCAAAAGAAAGAGAAAAAACACCAAACGCTTGATAAAACTCAGAGTATATTATATGATATAGTTAATGAATTTTGAAATGATTATTTATTACTAGTTAATTATTAAATTCGTCCTTAAAATTTTATTTAATTCTTTTTTAATATGTTAAATAAAATCATTTTGAATACATTCAATAAATTTTTGACACTTTTATCCAACTAATATTCAAATATTGGATCATTATACTTTGCATTTAGTGTAATGCAATAATTAAAAAAGTGCTTAGACTTGTGACTTTATTTTATTTTAAGTATTAGAGATTTATTTCAGTCGTAATGACCAGAGCGAAAACTGAATATTAAAATTCTTTTAGGTGGGGCTATCATTCCAAGCTTAGTATAACAAATATGGTCAAGGAATAAATATCATTCTGTAAAATAAAAATAAATAACTTGTTTCAGTATAGTTACACATATATAACTGTATGATATAATGATTATCATGATAGATAATCACTTCAAATAAACATTGAAAGCTTAAAATGTCCATTTTTTTTCTAAATAACTACAGAGATACAAAAATGGGTTGAAATAAATTGATGTCAAGCCCTGTTCATTTGATGCATTAATAATATCTACTCGTATTACCTGCATAAGCAACTTTGCATTGATAAGACCTCGAGGCAATTAATTGCATTATAATTACAAGCAACTAGTTTAGAGGTCCCAAGAAGCAGTGTAAACATGGGTACCTAATAAGCGAGTTACATCTCAGACAGTCTTTTGTCTCTTGTCTCTTGCAATAGGATTTTGGGCTTGTTTTGCATTGCCTAATCCCATTTCTTATATAGTAACATTTTGACCTTGTACATCTTCCCTGTATAATTATGTACTGTGAAAATGGGCTCTGTATAAAATATCTCCGGTCAAAATCACATAGAACAGGCTCGTGTATCTCAAAACTAAGTTTCATGCAAAGTGTTATCACTTAGATCAAGGGATCAAGCTCTTCTCCAATTTTTTGTTTTCTAGCATTGATTGATGGACCGTGTATATTGCTAGTAGTTATAAGTGGCTTCTCTAACATAGAAGTACCTTTGAAGAACATGATTTGGGAACCCTTGCTGAGTTCGAGTAACTGGAAAATAAATTTGTGCATTAGAATTTTAATGAAAACATTGTGGACATAATCAAAGATTAGAAAAAGATATTGAAATGGAAAACCTTGTCTCTAGCTATTTTTGTGAAGCTCATTTTGTTAGTCAACAAGGAAGTAGTATCCTCAGCAACAGGAAGCACCAGGTGATGTATTCTAAAAGAAACAAGGAGCTCCTCAATACATAAATAAAGTGACTGGAAATATCCCTACAAACTCATATTAACATCAATAGTCCTGCCATCTAGGAGCAGATGAACTTCAAAAGACTACAAAAGAAACATGCAAGAAAATACAAATATTATAGATTCCTATAAATGCATATCCTGAATCCTTCATTACTCTTTACAAGAATAGCTTTAGATATTTTTATATCCACCAAAGACGAGGAAAAAACTAAATAAACTTTAATCCAATAAAATAAGAATTAGGAAGCCCATCACCATTCCTTTGATTTTCCACTGGTTCAAATCTCACATGTCCTTGAAATTTTTCCCTTGTAGCAACTAGAGGCAATTCATTTAAACATTTATAACTATGATCCAAAAAACATTTAAAAAACAAAACCTACTCATGATTAAAATAACTCAAATTTTAATATAAACCAGGTGAAGAACTCAACCATATGATCATTTCTATTTTATAATAGCATCTGTGATAGAACAATACCTGTATGAAGTTCCTTCTTTTGAAAACACATCATGCCTACAACATTCCTGGTGATCCTTGCTATTATTTCTTGGATTTTTAAATAATTCAAGCGATGGAACCTAAATGAATTAGAACGCAATATTGTCAGATACCAATGGTAGACAATCCAATGAAAAAAACTAGACAAGTCAATTTTTTGCTAAGAAAGTAATGCTTTTATAAAAGTAACAAATATACTAAAAACAAGACAATAAACTCCTCCAGACCAAATACACAACATGAATACATACAAGAACTTGATACTTTTCCACTTAGTTGCAAACAATGACACAATTATGATAGCTGACAATATATGTATTCTGGAAACTTTTGCAAAGCATAATAATAATAAATACTGCCAATATCGGCTAAACAAGTTACCTTTCTTTTACAAACCAATATAAATTAAACTACAAGACCTTATACTACAATGCCCCTCACTTAGGGTTGGAAAATACAATTGGTGAAATTCCAAAGAGATGATTGAGTCTCTTTTCCCAAACAAACTAGCATATTGTGTAAACTCTTCAAAATACAAACACAAATGGTAATCAAGTAACGGTATCACAATAACATTATATCTCAGGGACTGCAACTGCTCGTTTCATAGAAGCGGTCTTAATGAGATAGAAGCTTCAATCGTCTCATTAAGACTACTATGCTGGGAAAAATTGAAGTTCAATGGACTATTGTGCCCATGACATATCCATTTAATCTACTAGTGATTTCATTTGGAAGCCCAGGTGTTACTTCCTTTCTCTTCCCAATGAAATCCAAACTACCCATAAATGATCCATCTCATTGACCATTTTACATCAAACAGAATACATAGCAAGTATTTGTGGGCATGCAGCACAACACTTAATTATTCAATGTCACCTAAGTACCCATTCCTAGAAATGTCATGGTTGGGTGAGAACATAGGTTTGGGAATAATTGGCTTCAGCCTAGTATTGTAGAAAGACTGGTTAGAACACATGACATGATTAGGAAAAACTGTGTGACCAAAATAAATGGTATGATTAAGAAAAACAAAGTGGCCTTCTATTAAAATGAAATGAAATTAATATTGCCTTCGAAATCTTGTAGTTGTTGTTGTACTTTTACCATTTAAGCAGGGATTAAAATACAAAATGTTTTAAATTGAAATGTACTGAAACCAACTCAATCAGTTATGTATACGGAGATACAACCGGTTTGTGACAAGCTATGCAATGATCAATGATTACCCATTTCACATAAACTAGTCAGTAGCATATAGCCAAGATAAATTAGTTTTGTTACCATTAATAAAAAAGGGGTGTTGTTTATGGATTCATTATATATCAACTTCATTTCAGAGTACTAGTCTACATCATATCTGTATTGGTATATAATTTACCAATGCCTGCACTGGAAGGAAGCTTCCCACAAGGAATTGAATATTGAGAATAAGGAAGTTCAACAACTACTACCACATCCTTTTTGTTCCGAATGATGATTATTTCACCAAAATTAAATTACATCTCCACCTCCTTTCATAAATTCCAGATAATGATTGAAACTAAAACGAAGGTAATTTACATCAAGTCACAATGTGAAGGAATTTCATTGAAGCTGCAGAAAATGTTGAAGATCCACTAAAGCTGCAGAAAATGTTGAAGATCTACAACTCATGCAGGTTTAACCATACACATTTCTAGAGAGATGTATACAAGAGATTTCTTAAGAAATAAGCTCAAGATTGCTCTTCAAGGCCAACATGACTGGCATGAAAACTTGGTACTGTCTTACTCAACAAGAATCCATTCATGAGGATTTTATTTTGCTCGCAAGTAGAATGCCATACATTGTTGGAGATAGATTCACATATGTCAATAAGTTCATGGCGTAGTTTTCTCAACATCCATAGCTAGATTTTCTCCACTATTTAGTTCTCGAAGAAGACCTTTTGCATTTTGTTTTTCTTGGTAATAATGAACAAAAACATTAAAAAACTTGAATGTAATAAGCCCTGGATAGAGTCAACACTATACACAAAAGCAAAATAGAGGGAAAATCTATATCATCAAAACTAACACCATTGTTGATTATCAAGGGGCTCTGCAGTTATCAAGAACAAGAAAACAGAGCTTCTCATCATAATTAGTATTGTATTAAATTCATAAAGAGTTACAAGTTGCAGAGCCTAGAAAACCGTTGAGAATCATAGAAGAGGCATAAAGGAAAACAAAATTAAATGTGTTAACAGAAAACAAAAAATAATAACATCAATCACAGTATCAACATACATATTGGACCACATCGAAACAATACTGTTATAATTCCAGGTAAAGATAACAATATCTTCTCCTGGAAAAAAATTCATATAAATAGGTTGACAACGGGTAGTTACCAAATATACCATTGACAATGAAAATCACTGGCATTTCCATAACACATTATATCAAACAAAATACGGTCTAATTGGTCCCATAGAGCCTATCAACGTTCCCATGCACTAACAAAATTCAGAGTCCCCTTTTCCTTGAAGAGCTAGGAAAAATGATGCTTGTAATACAGTATGCCTTCTAGTGTAGAATAATTAGAAGGGCTGATTGAACACCCCCCATGAGAACAATTGAAACAAGACTTGTGGTAGGATAAGCTTTCCATAGTGACCTGGCATGGGGTAAACAATCATCATCGTAATTTCTTTAATTTTACCATAATTCTTGAAATAAAAATATGAAATAACCCCTGAGTTTGGATTATTATATTGAATATAAATAACATATTATATATATAGTAACATTCTGACCTGGTACATCTTCCCTATATAATTATGTACTGTCAAAATGGGCTCTGTATAAAATCTCTCTAGCCAAAATCGCACAGAACAGGTTCGTGTATCTCAAAACTAAGTTTCATGCAAAGCGTTATCAATTAGATCAAGGGATCAAGCTCTTCTCTAATTTTATGTTTTTCAGCATTGATTGATAGATCGTGTATATTGCTAGCAGTTATAAGTGGCTTCTATAACATGGAAGTACCTTTGAAGAACATGATTTGGGAACCCTTGCTGAGTTCGAACAACTGGAAAATAAATGCGTGCATTAGAATTTTAATGAAAACATTGTGGACATAATCACATATTATAAAAAGAGATTGAAATGGAAAAACTTGTCTCTATCTATTTTTGTGAAGCTCATTTTGTTAGTCCAATATCATTGCTAACAGATTGAAAGTTGAAAATGCAAAAAAGATACAAAAGATATTTCTAATAGGGGAAATGTTGAAAATGCAATAAGATACATCTAATCAAATGCATTATGATACTTTTTCCAAGAAAAATGATATTAAGAGGGAAGTACATAGGCAAGAAAAATGGAAAAAGAAACATGGGGTAGGTGAGAATGTTACCAACTTTTCTGTACCATAGTTGGGTTACTTGAGGAGCCTCCGGTTGACAGACTTGTTCAAAGTCCGATTCCAGTGTATCAGTTGATCCGTCTACTTGTCTAGCCAATATTCGCTAGTCACTT
The DNA here is from genome assembly GCA_001517045.1 of Pseudotsuga menziesii. Classification (NCBI taxonomy): domain Eukaryota; kingdom Viridiplantae; phylum Streptophyta; class Pinopsida; order Pinales; family Pinaceae; genus Pseudotsuga; species Pseudotsuga menziesii. The sequence continues at coordinate 237,268 of LPNX010897916.1, forward strand.
TTTTATTTGAATAATTTTGACCATGGCCCCGCGGGGTTTGTAATAAAATGTGCTAGTAGGATATTTTTGAGTGGTTCGGTCTCCTAAGACGCAGAATCACAAATAGGGTATTCCAGGGAGTTTTTTTCCCCTGACAATTATGCTTTGCCTTCAGCCGAGTATAATGGACGAGGTTTTCTCCCGCTTCCTCCATAGCTGGAATGCCCGATGTTGAATTCTGGGCCTTGGGGGGTTATTAGAGCCCAACTGAGTGTTATAAGCCTACTAGACATTATTTATATAGATCATGGTCATGTCCTAAGTCATCTGGACACATAAAAAAATTTCGAAAAAATCTTTTTCGAACAGTGAAAAATTATTTTTTTTTAATTTTTTAATTTTTAATTACTTTTCCTAAGTTTTTTGGGTTAATTTTTCCATAAATTAAATGGAAAAAACCTATTCGTGATTCGGACTCAGAATTCAGTGATTGAAGGCTCTAACCTTAAGCCAAAAATCATTCTTGATCAGCCAGCCAGTCAGAGCCAACTTTCAGATCAGC
>LPNX010897916.1:247329-289652 GCA_001517045.1 Pseudotsuga menziesii
TCTAAATAAGAAAAGAAAGCTCTTGAAGAAACATAATTCAGGGTTATCAACTCTACCAAAGAGATCACATAATCAAATAAAGATAAATATTTGCACGCAAGAAGAAAATGTTCTTGAAGTATTATCTGGAGTAGATCATCGAAAGAAAATGAAACAGATCAAGGAAAGGAAACTTAACTTTGATTAACATTTTCATTTGGTCAAAAGGGCAAGAATTGAAGTTGAAGATGAAACCAAGAAAATTGTAGAAGCCTCGAATAAAGGAGGTAGCAAGTGACAATGACAATAATGGAGAAAATATGGCATCAGATAATGCTTGTGTGTTAAATTAATTCCATTTTATAACTAATAATATATTAAGTTATAACAGTATTGAAACTGAAGGTGATTTGCCACATGGGCAGATGTATTCAATTTTTATGGAAAGGCCTATGTGTTTGCCACCAAAGGATGCTAAATATCGTTTGTGAAGTATCCCACTGAGTGATGAAGTTACCCTGCCTCCCTCTAAACAAAGTCATCATGCTCAGGAAGCTATGTCTACATGTGTTGCAGAGGCTACAACTTCTTTAGTGGGGCCAGTGCCAACTGGTGTGACTGGACAGGATATGCATACAAGATTTCTGTAGATGAAAAATCTTATACTAAATGCTTTTATAATGGCAAGAAGTCAGTTAAGGGAAATGATGAATGTGTCAAAGTAGACACATTGATCCAAAAAGAAGCAACATAAATAGGAGGTAGTAAGAAACCTTTGGTGTCTTCAGATTCATATCAATCCTTTATAAGGTTTTCTAAATTAAGGTGCCTGCACGGTATGCTTCCCAAATAGTTTCCACATTTGGCTACATAAATGTCTCTCTGTAATTGTATATTGGATCATACAGACATTGTGAATTAACACTTGGTCCTAATGTATACAACCCTCCAAGAATATCTCTTATAAATATAAAAGCTCTCACCAAATCAAACAAAAGGCAGGGAAACTATCTTTTCCTACTGTAAAGCCTGATTCCTCAGTTGAAGGGTCATTAGTTCATAGTCCATGGAACATGTTACTAAATCCAAGTTATTGTTTTAACGGTTGGTCAAATCCTCAGTAGAAGGGTAACTAGCTCATAATCCACGAACCATGTTACTAAATCCAATATGGCTGACATCAACAGGTCTGCAGCATTAAGTTTGCAAGATTCACCAAGTAAAGAAACATCCTTACAATTTTTGACATCCAAGGGTTTCAATGGAAATACTAGTTGTTGTTGTTACAAGTTTATTCACTGGTTTAATATGTGCTTAAGTAACTAATTACCTTCTATTTTATATTGTGATAGTTGCTGTGACAGTGTGAAGAGTTTCCTTTGGTATAAACATTTGAATTTGTATGTGACATCATTCCTAAGTCTGAGATTAACCACCTTGATTACCACTCAATCACATGCCAATGGAACAATTTCATATATGAAAAGAGAACATGAAACTAACTATAAAAAAATGATACAGAAATATACAAATGTCATCTTCTTCTACCAATGTTTACTCATATTAATTTTCCACAACGAAACCAAAGAATCATTTACATTCTTGATGTCATGTAAAGAGTTTCTTGAGCAGTAGATGGACCATCATGTTGAAAACAGTGATATTGTAAGTCTGTATGCCACTGCGTAGAATATGCAATGTGCATGCAATCAGGATTCGGTAATAACTAACTACTTCACCTCCATTTTCCATCCCATGCTATCCTCAGCTAAACCCATCTGAATTCTTGTAAGAGCTGAATACAATTCCTGAGAAACTTCTCCTCGAGCTCCATTCCCATAAGTGATTCTATAGGCACGCAAAAACAAATCACTTTGATACACTGCGTTTACAAAAATACCAAAGCTAGAACTAGGGTATTGGGCATGGGTATCAAGATAAACATCATAATGTGTCCTACAATTCCTCCCATTCATAAGCAATTAAAAGGATTTTGGTCAATCATGTAATAAGAAACACTACATATTATTCTTGAGATTGAGGGCACTCACTCTGTAATGTAGTTTACCTAAATATATTATAAAACAATTGTTCATGACTGCAATTATTCTTGATTCTATCCTAAGAGGTTAAATTTATATTTAACACTTTCTGCAAGTTTAGTGAGTGTTTCTACGGTTTAACTAAACATGCATATTAGGATGAGTTTTCCAGTTCTAGTACATTTGGATGTGTTTTTTCACTTAATATATGCAATTTTCCAGAAGATGTTTTATATAATACTAGGGATAAAAGCATTGTTTTGTGAAACTCATGCAAATAATCATGCACAAATCTTGAAACAACAAACTGATATGGCCAAAATATAAAAGGCCAAACTTGAATAATGAGTAGGCACTTATGCATGCTGCAGATAATGTTGCATACTCCTTAGTGACTAGAATTTTCAATTGGGGGCTATTATGTGACAAATATTCAAATGAAAGTCGTCACTTTGAATCTGTTTAAACAATCACCGTCTAAAAAATGTTCATGACATTTTTCTAAGAGGATTGTTTTTTGCTACCATGGTATAAACTAAGTTAATGAACCCAAAAATAAATTTGTCAATCTCCAAAATAGTCATTTCCCAAAGAGGTAGAGGAATATAATAGACCTAGAAAAGCATTATTGAAACTGAAATTTGTGAATGACCATATTACAATTTATGTAAGAACAATAATTGGGATATAAAAATACAAAGGGGATGATAAGGTACAAAATTGTCACATCATAACTTGACTATGATTAAGCTTATGTACAGTATGAGTGGCCTAATAGGTAAGAACATATTTCTTCCTTGGAGATGGAAGCGGGTAGGGTATATAAACCTTCATAGATTAAAGCAGTGAAATTGTTGTGTGGAGAGGGTCCCTTGTCCCACAAACACAGAGGTCTCATACATTAAATTGACGTCTGCCTAGTCCATAACCTTAAATTATATCATTATTATTATTCTTAGTAAAATATACAGATGTTGAAGCAATCTTAGATGGAATGGATTTCAAAATAGAGGCTAAGCGGACCCAAGATGGACAGAAGCAAACAATCTCAGGCTCTTGGACAGCTCTACTAACATATTCTTGACAACTTGGACCACTCGTATGATTATCTAAATGAAAGTCTCAATTTTCAAGGAGGAATTCATGTGAACTTATAACCAATTTTTATAAATTTTTACTGTCTCTGTGTAATGGCATGATACAACAACTAACAGAAGATTAGACCCTGGCATAGCTGTTTATTCTGCAATGCCCAAATATCACTATATTTTCCATGGAGAAGAAAGTTAACCGACTTCATATTAAATCAGATGCAAATTAGAAAACGCTTAATGGGAGCAATGACATTAATAACAAAATTTTTTGCTTTACCAACCATGCCTGAAACCTAGCAGATTTGACAATAATAGGCCTTCTAAAAATTTATTCACCTTCTATCGAGATGAGTGATACTTCCCACGGGAGAAATAACCACTGTTGTGCACATTCAAAAGACTTCATATGCATCCATCAACTCATCCATAGGCACTATAAATGCTCGTGGACATGTACCAATAAAATGATTTGAAGCTTTATCTCTCTGACTAAAATTTCCACGCAAAATACCATTTAAAGAGAAACAATAACTCAACCATTTCACCTAGGAAATTACACAAATTACTAGTAGACATCATACATGACACCAGGTAAAATCCAACAACTAACAAACATTTTCTGATCTCTTTGATAATATTCTAGGAAACAGCAGAGGCCAAAAATTCATGAATAGCCTAAAGTTTGACTCAATCAAACACTAGAAGTTTACTGATTTGATACATATCAGCCATCTTCACTGGGAATTTGTAAGGCTTAGTTGTAGTTATTAATGACTGGAAGAACTAATAGTCACACCATTAAATGGTCTCAATTCTCAAGATATTTTTCATGCTTAAAATGATATGTGTGCAAATACATGCTAATTTATCCAAATGGCTCTCAAGACTTACTTCCAATTGATTGTACCCTATCATATATTGTGATTTAGTAAATGCAGAACACCAATACAAATAAACTAAAAGCACCATGTACACGAAGTGTAAAATACTATAATATATAACTCATAGCCTCAACTACAATCCACCTCAATGATACTTGTCCTTTTAATTCCATGAAGTACGGATCCACGGAGTGCTGGATTAGATATAATTTTATCATGCATAGAACATCACAATAAATTTCCTTAACATAGTTGGAGAAGAAATTCGTTGAAAAAATTGTTTGCAAAGTTATTGTAGTTTCCGAAATGGGGATGTAGGGGTTAGGAGGATAGGTGTCGAGGATGGCTAGAAGACACCCCCAAAATTTTGGAGTGAGCTAAACTCTAGACCATTTGCATCTTTGTTGGTGAAATTTGCTGAAATCCGGTAAGGAAATTTTTTTCTGAAATAACAAAATTTTGGTTGCTAAAATTGCAATTGTGATTGCAAAAATGGATTCAACGCCCTCAAAAATCCTTGGGCCACCCAATAATGCAATTTACACAACTTGAAACTGCAAATTCAACAATTCTCGCCAGATTTTGGTTAGAAATTTCACCGAAAAAATGGTGCAAATGGTCTAGATTTTATTCAACTCTCCAAATTTTCAGGTGGAAAGACAATAAGTAATCTAAAAAATGAAGATTCTTAAAAAAAAATCCAAAAATATATTAACATCTCCCCAAAATTCTTCATAGAAGCTTTAAATATTAAACGTGAATGATAAAAAGGAAACATACACTAAATTCCTAAACCAAAGACCAATGCCATTTTTACTAAAATGTCACTTGAATCTCCAACCCATCAAGATGCAACCAAAAAGCAATATCCAAAATTGAAAATTCTAAAACGAAACCAAAAATATTCATAATCCCCAAAAATATCTTCTTAGGATTTTTAAAACTAAACATGAATGATGAAATGAAAACATAAATTTAAACCCTGCACTAAATACCAATGTTGTTCTTGAGTTACAAGGCACTTGTTTCTTCAACCCAACAAGATGCAACCAAACAATAGTCTCCAATGCAGCGAAGTATCTCGAAACAACACTCTCTTTTGAATCCAAAATATGTAAAACAAAACAACACACTTTTTGCCTCCAAACAATAGTCTCAACTCCAAATAACATTGTCTCAGTTCTAGAAGATGTAAGAATGAATGAAAATGGGGGGATGGCCACCAAACAACACCATGTCAGCTCCAAACAACAATGTTTCACCTTCTAACGGTAACATCTCATTGAGCAGAGAGAAGAAAGAATGAATGAAAATGGTTGGGGAGGTGTTTTCAAATAAATTTGTAGGTTAGGGTTCTTTAATTTATGTTATTGGCTAAGTTAACCCACAATAGGTTTGTGCTTTTCCAACCACCAAAACTGGCCTTTTTTGGCGCCTTTGTAGGGCTGTTGGTCTTGGGGGCACCTAGACACCCCTAAGGGATACCTTGTTTTGGCAAGGAATTTCCTGGGGATGTAGAGAACATACCCCATTTCCCCAAGGGTGTACACAACCCTTCAAGGACACCCCCAAGAGTGTCCATTGTTCACCACCCATCAAGGAAATCCATATTATCTATTGATAAAATCTTAAAGGATTCTGCAGAGAAAGTACAGTTTACAAAAAATGATAAAATCCAAGAAGCAACTGATGAGTCAGAGGAAATGTTGAAAATGCAAAAAGATACATCTAATCAAATGCATTATGATACTTTTTCCAAGAAACGTGATATTAAGAGGGAAGTACATATGCAAGAAAACTGGAAAAAGACACATGGGGTAGGTGAGAATAAGAGAAATCCTTCTACATCCATGATATCGTCTGATAAGAAAGACAGGAAGATGCTCAATTCAGTTCAGGTTGGGATTAAAAAGAACGGTTCATTATCAACATCTAAATCCAACAATATGGGGTCCATACTAAAGATAAAGAAGCCTACAAGCCATTTTGAGGACCATTTGAAGTCTGATGTTGTTGGTGCAGCGCCTACAAGCCATTTTGAGAACCATTTGGGGTCTGATCTTTCTGGTGTAGTATCTTTAATAACTGAGCCAGAGTTGAAGACAACAAAGAGAGACTTTAAAGGGTCATCAGAGAGTGAAAGCAATATTCATAATGATGGAGACAATATTTTGAATTTTTCTTCTTATCTTGAATAAATTAGGATACAATCACCAGATACATGAATTATTTAAGAGCAGACCATGAGTGAAAAGAAGTTTGGTTAGAAAAGGCAAAGCATGGAAAAAGAAATTAGAGCTTCTCTATTAGTGCCTAAAAGTGAGTTCCTAGATCATAGAAAAAGAGTGACAGATAACATTGCCATCCGTTTTGAATCTTTTAAACATGGAAACACTGAAGAGAGCATTCAGGTTTCAAACTGTAAAGAAAATTTGAAGGGTGAAAAAGATTTTGAAAATATTCATGAAAATTATGTTCCTAATGTCAAATATTATGTGCTTTCTACATTTGTGACTAAAGAAAATGAAGTTAGGGTAGTTCCAAACACTTCTTTGCATCAGAATTCCATTCTGAAGAAGAAAAGAAAGCTCTTGAAGAAACATAACTGTGGGTTATCAACTCTACTAGAGAGATCAGATAATCAAATAAAGATAAATATTTGAATAGAAGAATAAAATGTTCTTGAAGTATTATCTGGAGTAGATCATCGAAAGAAAATGACACATATCAAGGCAAGGAAACTTAACTTTGATGAAAATTTGCATTTGGTAGAAAAGGCAAGAATTGAAGCTAAAGATGAAACCAAGAAAATTGTAGAAGGCTCGAATAAAGGAGGCATAGCAAGTGCCAATGACAATAATGGAGAAAATATGGCTTCAGATAATTCTTGTGTGTTAAATGAATGCCATTTGAGAACTAATAATATCTTCAGTTCTAACAGTATTGAAACTGAAGGTGATTTTCCACATGGGCAGATGTCTTCAATTTTTATGGAAAGGCCTATGTGTTTGCCACCAAATGGTGATAAATATCGTTTGTGAAGTAGAATACCGAGTGATGAAGTTTCCATGCTTCCCTCTAAATGATGTCACTGGGATCAGGAAGCTCTGTACGCATGTGTTGCGAAGGCTGCAACTGCTTTAGTGGAGCTAGTGCAACTGGTGTGACTAGACAAGTTGATGCATACAAGATTTCTGCAGATGAAATTTTTTATAATAAATGCTTTGATAATGGCAAGAAGTCAGTTAAGGGAAATAAGGAATGTGTCAAAATAGACACATTGATCCAAAAAGAAGCAACAGAAATAGGAGGTAGTAAGAAACCTGTGGTGTCTTTAGATTCATATCAATCCTTTATAAGGTTTTCTTCAGAACCTGCTAAATGGGTGTAACACCCCGGTTTTGACCCTGTTTTCATGATGTATATAATGTAATTAATCGTGGTGAGGATCTAAAGGCAAAAGACCCACCATCAATTTGGTTGTGTATGTTCCGGCAATAGGGATAGTTGCCGATGGTATATCGTGCTATCTGGCACATTATAGTATGGCATCATGTAAATACGCACATCAATTAAAAATAAACCCACAACCAGCTACGGCAGTGCAACGTTAAAATGAAAAGGAAATGATTCCAAAGGATAAGGGGGTGAGGGATGTCAAACCTTGGTCTATGGGGGGGGGAAATCCATGTGTTACCACCTTGTTTGATTTTCCCATATTCCCTTGTCTCATCCAACCTCTTTAATGTCTTGTTGAGTAGTTGGGGGCAATTATTGCTGAGTAGTGGTGGGTGTGGCAGGACTGTCAGTCCTTGCCCACGTGCCCACTCCACCAGCAGACTCTCCTCTTCACGTTGCGTGGGGGAAGAAGAAACATTGACTCCACTCTCCCACGATTCCACTCTCTGGAGGATTGGGTCTTGCTCATTCTCACATAGAGAGGTGTTCGGCTTCCTCATGTGCACCGTTTGGGGGGATTCTTCATCGACTGATCACCCTCATGCAAAGAGTTGTTCTCTCTCCCCTTCTCACGCATAGGAATTCTGCGTTGGTTTTCCTCATGCAGGGAGCGGGTGAAATCGTGGCTGTCACTCAGGATTCTCGAGTGCAGGATCCATTCATGCTCGGGGCTGTGTGCTTGTGTGTTCCATACCGGTTTCGATGGTATGTGTATGTCCCTCTGCCAATTGTGGTCATGTATGTTGTCTATAGTGGTCTGCGTTTGTGTTTCCCTCTGTCGATGCTAGGAGCTCGTTCTCTCTCCCATTGGTGGCCTATGTAATGCTGCCGTGGTTTCATTGTGCGTTCGGGGCTGTTGTCTTCTTGTTGGGTTTTCCTCCGCATCTGTCAGTTAAATTTTGCCCAGTCCACGCTGGGAGTTCGGTTTCTTATCCATTGCAGACTGTGGATTGTTGCCATCATTCATTGTGGGGTTGTGGCTGTTTATGTACCTTGGTTTTGGGTTGCTATTGAGTTGTTTTGGCCATGCTAGGGCCAAGAACAACTCTGAGTTGTCTTGTGGATTTGAGCTGTGTTTCACCTGTTGGTTGGGATTGTCACCTGGTTGTCTTTTCCTTCTTCACAGAGCCGTGAATGGGTTGTTTTTCTGCGGTATGTAGTGGTTGGTCTTCGGACTGTTGAGAGTGGGATTAGAGGCTGGTTATGCTTGAGAAGGCTGGTGTTGAGGCCACCAAATTAGCATTAGCCTTTCCTAGCTCCTTGATTACCTGGTAAATCCTACTGTGTGGGTTTGGCTGATTGGAAAACCTTGGCTATGTGTAAGCCTACATTGACCCTTATTCCTTGAGGAATCATGCCCAGCTCGGGGATGGCAATGTTGCTGAGAGATTGATGAGCACACTGGCCTATGGTTGGGTGGAACGTTGCAGCGACGTAGCTGGTTGCGGGGTGAGTTCTTCATCAAAAGATAAGTACTGCTGACTGTTTCATCCCTGCAATTATATCTATGGTTCCATGAATTATGAGGAACATGTTAAATGTTGGAATGTATATGTTTGCTTCCACTGAATGTTGGATAACTATGTATCTTTGTATGATGGATTATGCATCTGGTTATGCATTATGTATTATGTTTAAGCTTTTTAATATTAGCATTTATCCTTGTTCCTGTTCATGGGACTGTTTTCCCGTTTGTTTGGTGTTCGTAGCATCCTCTTCGCCGGTCGGAGGGTCGGGGACGTGACAATGGGTAGAGGAGAAGCAGATGGATCCATGGTTTGAAGATTCAATGTCCTCTAATCATATGGATAAATGGTAGATTGGAGATAAGGATGAGAGGAGTGCACATGCTAAAATGTCTCATGAATCATTGACTGATCCAAAAATAGAAGAAAAAAAGCTATAGAGCGTGACTTCACCAGTGCTGCCTTCTCCAAAGAAGCAAGATGTTTCAAATTTCACTTCAAGGAAAGTCAATTCAATCAACACACCTCCTATCAAGGATTATGTTGCACAAAAGGGTGAGGATGAGCAATATGAATACAAGTCAAAGGGCATCCGGGTGAATAAATCTTGTGCGAGCCCAGCAAATAAAAATAGAAGAGGCCTTAAGAAAGATCATGGGCAGTCTGGCTCAGAGAAGTTTAAAAAAGGGGAATTGGCTAAGCAGTTGTCTGTTCGCAATCTGATCCATTAAATCCAAAATAAATAGAGCAGTATGATTAGAGATGTTAATCAAATAATCCCAAACCAGCCACTGCTACACCATTGTTAAACAAGCAAGTAAAGAAATTTCATACAATGATCTCTACCTACTTATGATGGGAAAAAACAAAGTAATCCCAAACGCAACCTAATAGATTTCTATAATTGAAAGTAACAAGTCAACATCATATTTATGGCACCTTTGCTTCCATTACTCTCGTCTTGACTGCTGCTAGTGTAATTATCTGGATCATCATCATCATCTTGTCGTATCTGAAAATTCTGAATAGATTGCAAAAATTAAGCATGTAGCGAATACAATTACTTCAATTATGAAAGCATAAAGTAACATAAAACAAATAGACATTTCTAATAGGCTGCATAATACTAGAATAGTATAAATACAAATGCTTCATTTATGGGAGCATGGATCCCATGGGACCACAAATACTACTTGAATGAACTCAAACAAACTTACATCAATCTTAAAGAGATCTGAATATGAATAATTATTTTTAGACAGATGGTATCCATTACTATAAGGCGACTTGTGCTCCATCTTGCTCACAAAAACAACAAAAGAGAAGGGCCCAAGTAAGTCAATGTGTGATAAGAATTTCTTTCAAAAATAGAATAATACATTTTAATGCTTTGCCTTTTGACAATTAAATAGATTAAGCAACCCATAACATCTAGAATTTAGTTCTCGTCTCAAAATTCATATTAACATGGAACAAAGTTCTTAGCAAGCGATATGCCACTTTGTTTTTTAGTAAGCTTGCAACTAAAAAAACATCACGAATACAACCCTCACAAGGAAGGGAACCCACAAAGCACAAAGACACCTATGAGTGATGTTAGTATAGGAGTGAGGGATTTTTAAAATCCTAAGAGACTAATGGATGTTCTTCACATAATGTAAAATTTTAAAACACAACAACAACAATGCAGTATATTTTTCATCCAGTTTTGAGATGAAAATGACCAAATGTACAACCTTGACAGCAAGAGTAGTAGCATTAATGATAAATTTATGGGTTAGGGAAACTTTCATGAAGGAGAAGGTTTCATTACTCTTCAGGATAGCTAGAAACACTAAACACTCAAGGTTTACTAATCAACAATCTCAAAATAAATAAAATGGTAAATATAGATATGAATAAATTTTCCCCAAGTAGTGGGGACAATCACTTTAAAAAGATTATGAATTTTCCATAGATAATGTTGCCTGGTCTTTCACCTACAAGAAATGATAATAGACAACCACTATGTTCTACACAAAGTTATGAGCCTTCCAATTATCAGGAGGAAGTAGACCAATAGGCTTCGAGGGACACCATGGTGAAGGACATCCCCATAATGAAAAATAATGTATGGGACATTGTGCCTAAACCTAAGGGGAAATCAATAGTGACTTCCAGATAGCTCTACAAGATCAAGCATGCATAAAATTGCAGCATAGATTAGTGGGAAAAAAGGCTTGTGGTTAGAGGGTTCTCTAAAAAAGAGGGAGTATAGGCCTGTACAGCCATATAGACAACCTGTAACATAGGCAGTAGGCATCAAGTGGTTTCTCAGTTTCTCATAGGCAGTTCCTCAATGAGGTGTGCAGATTTGCTTTGTTTAAGTGTACTCTACAGCTGATGAGTTTTACAACTTGTGGAGGTTTCCTTGTAAGCTTTGGTTTACTAATGAAAATCTGATTTGAAGGAGTAAATTATCTGTGTATTGAGTTTGTGCTTTTTTTGTTTGTTTTCCAACTATATGTGTGACTACTACTATGTGTAGAATTTAATTTCTGCAAATTAAATAACAATTTATTTATTTGAGAACGTAAGGACATCATTCACCCAGGGTTAGGAAAATTTACAAAATCTATTTGAAGTTGGATTATCTTTAAATGTTGAAATACAAATAGAGGAAAATTCCAAGTATATCTACCAACTAACATTTAATGATCAACAAAACGAAAAAGGCTTGCAAAGAAGACATACTACCAAAAGTGAATCGAGAAAACAATATGAGTATGATAAAGAAAAATCATGTTACAATGACACTTTACTGACATCCTAATCACAAGAGTCGATACCTAAACAAATCAGCATATCAACATCAACAAAATCAGTTAACCTATAGTGTGAAAAATGTTAATGCCAATATAATTGAGTCTCAAAATAAAAGATCATCTTCAGAATCCTAAAAACAAACAGTTCCACAAAGGATCAAATTAGGGTGGTCAACCCTTTCGCCATTTGATAATTATGCTCAATGCTTAGAATATTATATTTTATCAGCTCCTTAACCATGACCAACTCGAGAATGAAGTATTATGAGAAATAATTTCAAGCCAGAACAAAGACATAACCTTTTATGCCTCAAGGACAAAGCATCTGAAAGGGGTAGGCAATGCAATGAACATTATTGTATAAATATATCAACATCAATAAACAATAACAATAATAAATGAAAGGACACATTCTATCTAAACAAAATAACCTATTAAGGGACATGACCTATCAACCATTGTGACTAGTAATTCTTTAAGTACACCGTCACATGGCATTGTAACATACCTCTCTTATTCATTACTCAATTATTATATATTTTTCCTCTTGAATTTTAGTTGCTTGTTCTTTATATAATAGATATTCTTTTTATGAACCAAGTTGTTCATCGCATCTTCAAGAAATGAACTATTAATTTCAGTTATCATGGTCTAGAAAAATGGAAATTAAAATTGACTTTAACATGTATAGTAAAGAAAATAAATTTCTCATGGAATAATCAAATTTATCTTTCATATTATGGTGGGTAATATAAATGTCCCTTATGTTGATTGAAAGGAATCTAAAGGTACCACTACTACTTCTTCAACTCTCAGAATGTGAGTTTTTGGCGTCGATGAGAGAGGAAAGATCATTATAAGACGAGTGTCTTGTCTGATGAACCAAGATCATGTTGTAACCAAGTGTAACTGACTAACCTTACACAAGATAGGATGATAAGCATGGGGATCATACTTCCTTTCATTGATGATAGACAGGGGGAAGAGTTGATGGTATCATACTTCAAGTGAGGATGTGACGGAGGGAGACAAACTACAGATGAAGGGCTTTGTTAGGAACACAATACTTGAGAGAGAGAGGACTAACAAAAACATGATTATGAGGTACCGAGATACTTCAACATCATTGATCAAAGGTGAGAAAGGGATTGTTTCTAAAAGAATTAATCAGTTATGATGTGTAAATGGAACTGGGAACTCTTTTTACATAAATAATAATTTATAGGATCCCCACAGTTTTGGGTGTGTTGGGGGACCAATTGATCATGGGTGGGAATCCCATAGTTTTTGGTGGATCGAGGAATCAATTTGATTATGGGTGGGGTTCCCACAGTTTTTAGTGAATCGGGGAACATTTTACAAGATGAAATGGGGGGTGATTTGCAAATGTGAAGACGGGTGCCCCATGAATCAATTCCATGTAAAATGTTCCTGCAAGAATAACTGAATAGAATTGGTCGTATCTAGAGGAGGAGGTCCCATTGTTGTCTTAGCGAAGGTAATGATATGAAGAAGTGTTGCAGATGGGATAAATTCTTATGTGGACATGAGAAGTCCATGGCGAGACCTTCTTCATCACTAGTGCTGATGAATTTGTTTGTTTGGCACCACTTGAGGTAAGGGAGTAAATCCTCAACTATAGAATAATTGGCTTCAGGAAGAGTACTTACATGGAAGGGGGAATTCCTCGAACTTATGGGGGGATTGACATCATGTGTGTCAATTTATGATAAATGATTATTAAGGGAAAATACCCATGGGGAGGAATGGATTGGTACTTTGTTTGGATGTTGATGGCATATCAAAACTGGGAAATTGATGACTTGATGGTTTGCAAGACGATACCAGTGAAGTTTTTAGCAGAGGAAATGTTGGTGCCATGAGGCAAGTTATGTGATCATATCTGAGAGTAAAATATTCCATCTTTGCCGATGGAAGCTAATATGGGAGTTCTGAGTATAATCCTATACACATGACACATATACCCAAGTGTAGTAAAGGACATGACAAAGGCATGTATAATGCAGAAGTAATAACTCAAAACATGGCATAGCTGTGAGGTTCTTGTCTCAAATTTTTCCAGGGGATGAGGTTTTAATTTGAGAAGAAGGATGCCCAATTGTAAATAGCTCAGAGTGCTAGTTGCGATGAACTGAACAATCCATCAGATAAACACACAATTTGGATATGGAAAGGTTTTGAAATTGAGGTAAAATTGGTTTAAAAGGGGATGGGGCCTACTTTTCAAATATCATTTGTACTACTTTCCTTTCATGGGTATTTGTACATGTATTGGTTTTTCTTTCTTTATTGTGTAGTTTTAGTTGTTATTAATCAAGTTCCAATTCAACACTTCATTGGAGACCTCATCAACGAGTACATTAGAGCTCCTTGGGCCATGGGTGAAAATGATGTTTTCAAATTGTTGCATGAGGAGACGTACGTGGATATATTTTCAAAATAGAAGTTGGTTGAGGACATGAAAAACATTGTTGAGTTGTGACACAATTAAATTGAAATATAGGTGGATGTGTAGACAAGCTATACCAAAATGGATGGAAATTTTCAATAGAATTATAATGACATCATACTCAACTTGGTTGTTTGTAAGTTCCCCTAGGAAAAATCCATCAGTGTGGTATAGATTTTGGTAGGGGGTGTAAATGTCCCAAGCAGTTGATGCTATTTTTTTTTCCCAACAACTCACACCATCCGTGAAACCGATGTGTGCATGTTGATTGACATCCATCTGCATTAGGAACAAAGGATTCCTTTTAGTTTTCAATCTATGGGATGGAAAATATATATGGATTCTAAAATTTTGAAATGAGCAATGGGTTCAATTGGTGCATAATGGGAAACTTCTACCAATTTCGAGAAGTTATATCATGACTAAGGGGATTTGAGTATATATTAACGTTCCTATTGAAAGATAGAAGATCCCAATATGGCTTAGTTTGGGATCGATGGAGGAGTGTTGTCATCAGGGGAGGGTGACTCCTCGTTAAATGATGATGAATCCCCACTTCTGAGTAATCCATATAGGGAGATATATATTCGATATTGTCGAATATCATGGGAACATGTTGCTCCAATGGTGGTTCTTGTGCTGAGATTCTCAATTGGAGAAATTGGTCCTAGGGACACATTTGCTCGAGGCGAACTTCTGGTTCAGCCTGTAAAACAAGGAACTGAAAGGAATAGTGTGAAGTGGCGCCACATGCTCAACATGGGCATGATCCCTTGAGTGGAATTATTCTCAATGTTAGGGACATCGTTAATCCCTAAAATCTGGGCACATTCCCCCTATAGTGTGGAACTTTACCCCATATATGGTGGTGTAATACATATTATTGATGTAGGCTTGGGTCTATTAGTGGGTCTATTAGTTGTTATTGCACACCTTTGTCTCTTATATATCTGAGGGAGATATTTTCATTTGAGTAATCATCGTATCTTGTCTTGTCTTGTGTACCCAGTACATTGTATAAGGAGGTTCATCCCTCGAAGAGGATTTCTATTTATCTATGTTATTAATTATTAAGGGTTGGGTCACTTTAGTATTGTCTATTCTTGTCTATTTCTTCTATTTTTATGTTATTTTTGGGACTTGGTTGCATAACATTTGGTGTCAGATCTCTTTCCTTGGGACTTGCTTCTTCAAAACGAGTCATCGTGGAATTTTCACTACAAATTTTTTTCTTCAAGGATTCAAAGATTGAAGTTAAAACCCCACTTCTAAAAAAAGCCGAGCAACCTCTAGTATGAAATTTAGATCCTGAACCATTACAATTTCAGAGATAATTGTGGAGGAATATAGGGTTTTTGACTAGTCCACAACCTAGTCTAAAACAGGTGTTCTAGGGAAAAAGGTCATATATGACGCATGAGAGATCCAAATTTAGTGAGACTAGTTGCATTTGAAAGAAGAGGGACCAAGGTATCTGTGAAAATATTTTCAGTTATAGAAACTAAATATTGGACACGTGGAATACTATACACATTCACTCTTCTGGATAGGCCAAAAATACAAATTTTTGGTATAATTGCAATAACTTCTTTTTGGAAAGAGGACATATCAGGGTAACACAAGACAAAGTTTCAAAACAAAATGGGTCTAAATTAAAATTTTATTCAGTTACAAGTTGTCCCTAAAACAGTCTTCCAATCAAGGTTTGAAACAAGTGTTATGGGGAAAAGAGTCATACCTAGGGAATCCAAGATCCAAATTGAGTGAGACCTATTGCATCAGAAAGAATATAGAATAAGTAATTTGTGGTAGTTATTTTAGACTCATATCCAAAATATTGGACACGTTTCACACCATACAAGTTATCTCTTTAGGATAGGCAAAAAATAAGAAGCATTGAGAGATCTGTAATAACTATTTATTGGAGAATCCAAATTAGGCCAGACCTATGGGATTGGAAAGAGGACACATAAGGGTACCATAGGCCAAAGTTCTAGACCCATAGGAGATGAAATTCCAATTTTACCTCAGTCCAAGTTGGCCATAAAATATCCTTATAATCAAGGTTTGAAGAAGGAAAATATATAGTTCAAACCATGGTAGATCACATAGAGCACCAGAAAGTGGTTTTACAAATATTGAAGATGTCCAAAAATAAGGTAAAACAACAGGAATACCAATGTCACAGTCAAAGGAGTTTTGAAGAAGGAAAAATCATATGGAAACTTGAACAAATCATTGAAACCAAGACCAAACAACTACGAAATCAAGCTATTATTAAGTACCTCATCAAGTGGAAGAACATACCAGCTATAGATTTGACATGGGAAGATGATTCGTTCATACAAATACATCCACAACTACCCAAGCATTGAGGACAACGCTTGTCTAAAGGGGAGGGGCATGTTAAGACCTAAATGCTGGGCACATCCTCCCCTATTGTGTGGCACTTTACCCCATATATGGTGGTGTATTACATAATATTGATGTAGGATTGGGTCTATTAGTGGTTCTGTTAGTTTTTATTGTACACCTTTGCCTCCTATATAAAGGAAGGAGATATTTTCATTTGAGTAATCATTGTATCTTATCTTGTCTTGTGCACTAAATACATTGTATAAGGAGGTCCCTCCCTTTAATATGATTGCAATTTATAGCTGTTATTCATTATTAAGGAATGGATTACTGTCTTCTTGTCTATTTATGATATTTTATGCTATTTTTGGGACTTGGTTGTATAACATTTGGTGTAAGATCTCTTTCCTCGGGACTGGCTTCGACAAAATGAGTCATCGTGGAATTTTCTCTACAATGTTTTTTGTACAATGACTCAGAGATCAATGTTAAAAAAACACTTCTAAAACATACCAAACAACTCCATTCCGAAATTCAGATCCTGAACCATTATAGTTTTGGAGATAATTGTGGAGGAATATATGGTTTTTTACTAGTCCACAACCTAGCCTAAAACATGTGTTATAGGGAAAAAGTTCATATATGAGGCATCCGAGATCCAAATTGAGTGAGACTAGTTGAATCTAAAAGAATATGGACTAGGGTAATTGTGATAGGATTTTTAACTACAGAAACTAAATATTGGACAAGAGACATACCGTACAAGTTTTCTCTTATGGAGAGGCCCAAAATAAGAAGTTTTGGGAGAATTGCAATAACTTTATTTTGGCAGATCAAATTATGCCTAAAATACATAACTGGAAATATGACACATCAGGGTACCACAGGATGAATTTTTGGACCCATATGAGTCTAAATTAAAATTTTATCTCAGTTACAAGTTGTCCCTAAAACAGTCTTCCAATCAAGGCTTGAAACAAGTGTTATGGGGAAAAAGGTCATATATAGGGCATCTGAGATCCAAATTGAGTGAGACTTGTTGCATCATAAAGAATACAGAACAAGTTATTTTTGGTAGTTATTTAGACTCGTATTAAAAATATTGGACTTGTGTCATACCGTACAAATTATCTCTTCGAGATAGGCCAAAAGTAAGAAGTGTTGGGATATTTGCAATAATTTTTTTACTAGAGAATCCAAATTAAGTCAAACCTACGAGAACGGAAAGAAGACACATCAGGGTACCCTAGGATAAAGTTTCAGACCCATAAGAGCTTAAATTCCAATTTTACCTTAGTCCAAGTTGGCCATAAAACAACCTTCCAATCAAGGTTTGAAGAAGGAAAATCTAACAAGTGTATCGAGCAAGTTTTTGAGCTCGGGTAAGCTAGGGAATAGATTTGTTGCATGACCTTGTTGTCCAAAAAGGTGCATGGGGGTGTGACCCACATGGTAGGTGTATCATGCATGATGGTTACCTTGATAATTTGTTGGGTGGAACCCTTCATGTTGAGTTTAGGTTCCCTTGATGATGATTTAGGGGCATGGTTGATTGTGGCGGGGGCCTTCTACTTGGGCTGAGTGATGCCTTTGTTGGCGGGAGTGTTCATATTGAGTTGAGTAATGCCCCTATTCTATGTTTTGGTTACTATTGGACTTGATTGATTCATGGGTGTAATGGATTTGATAGATGGAGTTGCGGTGGTGACTCATTGTACCAGCATCATCTGATAATGGGAGATGGGTTTTGAATCCATATCTAGGAATGGTGGTGTAAGGTAGCAGATAGGGAGTCCTAGTGTAAGTCCTGGGAGTGTTAAATCATCCATAATGACATTCTCTGTACTCCTGGGGGGGTACATAAATGGAATCTAGAACATCAAAGGAATGGAAGGGTTCAAGACTTGTTCTATGTCGTGACTTGATGGGGTTGTTGATGATGATGCCCCATGGGTGGAACATTATTTTTCTTTGGTATAAAGGGTACACATGAGGCCCTATGTTATGGGGGGGATTTCAGGTGGAGGTCCTGAATATGCCCCTAGGAGGTCTAAATCCTTGTATATACCTGGGATAATTTCAACATAAGGTGTTGGGTTTTCATGCTTACTATGGGTAAGACATTTTTCGGATTGGCAGATGCACGTGAATTGTAGTATTTGAGTTGTTTAAGAGTGACCACCTTCTCATTGAATGGGAACATCAGGGTAAAAAACACTGAGGAGGAAACCACCTTTATGGAATACATGTAACTATGACCCAAAAGGATTTTGTAGTCAATTTGGGAATTGACGACTTCTATGTCGATCATAGCCATTTCCCTCCCTAGATCAATGTGGACATTTTGGTACAATCCTCATGGTTGGCATGGTCTACCATCATATGCGTGGAGAGAGATAGAGGATGGGGATTATTCAAGGGATCCCAATTTCTTCAACACATGGGAATACATTATGCATGTGGATGCGCCTTCATATATGATGCATCGATGGATTATGATGTTTTTTACCATGATCAGTACTTGGAAGAGACTAATGATGGTATTCATTGTTCACCTTATTAGGGTCAAAATTCCTAAGTTTTGCATGGGATGGGTCGAGAGCACCAAATGCATTTAAGAGTGCCCTTTGTTGAGAAGGGCATGGTTGAAGTACTTCTAATGTTTACATGGTGTCTGGTGATTGTGACAAGTCATCAGCAATGTTGTAGTTATGAGATTCCTTCATGTGGGGATTATGAGTGGTATGCATTGATGGTGCTTTAGGTATCCTTGGAGTTTTCTCCATGATAGGGTGTGGGATCTTCAAAGGTATTCCTGAAGGGATCAAAGTCTCTTCAGGGACGGGGGAGGTATCGAATTTGGTGTACCCTTTGGCATGAGTCTGCAGGTTGACTAATGTCAAATTCATATAAATGTTTTCGAAGGATACATCACTTGGGGGGTGAGGATCCAGTTGTTGGGTAACCACTCCTTAGCTGGAAAAGGTTTGTTGCAAAACAATTTTTTGGGGATGTGGTACAAAAGGTTCCTGAGGGGTATTTACAGGTGTCTTCTTCTTGGCTCCTACCATATGTTGGAAATCAGGGATAAGTAGACAATGGTCAATGTAATGACTGTACTCACCACACTTCAAGCAAGGGTAGTTTATCCTCAGGTTGGCATTCTTTTGTTGTTTTTTTGAGGGGGTGGTTTTCCCCTTGTGGGGTTGGTTATCCTGGTTTTGGTTCTACTAGGGGACTTGGTTTCCCCTTTGCCCCTGTTGTTGAGGTTGTTTGTTCTTTCCCTTATTCTTCCCTTAATTTTGAGGGTTCTGGGGATTGGCAATATTCAGTTTCTCAAATTGTTAATCTTGTTGTTGCATAGAGGGTCGGGCAAAGTTGACTCACATGTGAGGAATGGGTGTCATACCCGAGGGGCATGGGTATGGGTAGTAAGGATTATACCCCGAGAGTGGGATATATGATGGTATTGTTACATATGATGTGGATTTCAACACAGGTGGTTCCATTTTCATTTGAGGAACCAAATGTATTTGGATTGTAGTTGGGTAAATATGATTGTATGTTCCATACCAAGGTTGTCTAAATGAAGGATTTGGTGCAGCAGTAGTGGGAGCTGACACAATAGAGAAAGGTGGATACTATGCCATCATGGGTGGTGGTGTAGGATTTGTTTTTGGCGGGAATTTACCTTTGGAGGAAATGGACCCAATAATCCCATCCGCGGAATTTTACATCCATGCAATGGGAGCATCTAATGATTTATGTGGAGGGAAATATGATAGTACGGTATATAAATACCTTGATTGTGCATATACGAGGTCAAAGTGTTAGCCTTTGAGAATCACTTCTTCCTCACTTTGTGTCATTGAGGTAGCCACATCCTTTGTGATAACTAGTTGGAGATATTTGAGAAGCCAATCCAAAAGGAAGGGAGGTTTAATGTCAATTTTTCATAAGGTGCGGCGATGACACCATTCATGGATATGATGTACAATGTGTTTCATAATGTTCTATCAAAACTCTGTGAGAATTTCTAGGACGATATCGTGCATTATTATCAATTGAAATTAGGATAGAAATGACATGGTGATGGTCTCAAATGTGGTATGAAAGGATCTTGTCAAATTTGCGTACCATTTTTCAGTTGTACCAGTTAGGGTTCTTTGGAAGAGACTGAGGTGAAATGAATATTCCACTATGTTGTTAGAGGAACACCATAGGTGGAAAGACATAATGTGGTTGGAAGGATCATATCCCTGCTTCCCTTCAAATTTAGGGATATCTGAGGGTAGCTTTTCTGGCATATATGCCTAATTGGCGTCATGATCTATGGGATCATTAACTAGTTTGGCTAGATCACGGAGGTTCAAACTTTCCATGAATGGTAGGTTTGTATTGGGGACTGCCATGTTATTCCAAATGTTTTTTCCTTGAGAGGGATACATTGGAATATGTGGCAATGATATTTGTTTCCTAGGGGAATATGAATATGTAATGTGACTTCCTCCCAATGGGAGAGAAGAAGGTGGGGTATTCCTTCTTGGGGGAGTGAATAATGGTGAACCTATTTCATGAGAAGAGGATGGAAAAGGGTTAACACTATATTTGAGGGGAGATAGTGAATCAAGCAAGGTGTATCCTCACCTATAGGACCCAATAAATGTGGCATAGGAGAGGCCATTACTTGGTGATCTCCCTTGTGCGCCACAAGGAGATAAAGGAAAAAAACCCCTCGAGAGAGGGGAAAGGCCTTGCAATTTATGAGACTGACTTAGAGGGGGTTTTGTTCCTCTATGGTGGAATTCTGGTATCCAAATGAGAGTGATGGATGATGAATAAGAAAAATATAGAAAAATTCAAAAATGTTCCAACCACAATAGATGCAATATGGTGCAACAAGTGAGTGATATGTGAAAATATGGCTTAGTGAAATGGTGCTCGCATGTTCATTCTTTTTAAATTACAATTTTAATGAGCTTGTATTTAGAAAAGAACAACAAGTGTTAATTCTCTAAAAATACCTAACGTCCTTCCTCTCAAGTGTAATTGGGCATCCCAAAAGTACAACTAATGTTGATAGTGGAACCCACACAACAATTGACTAGTGTAGGTAACAAAGAGATAGCTCTACCAACGATGGGGCAAATGTTCCAATCAAGAAGACTTGGAAACACCTCCCAATGGAAATGGATGAATTTAGGAATCACTTGCACTCCCAAGTGTTCCTTGGAGGTATCCTAAGTTTGGCCAATATGGTTACCTTATGTCAAGTGTGGATCAACAATTAAGCCTAGGAAGTATACTTTCATCTCCCTAACAACAAGGTTAGTTCCTCATAGGGGAGAGAAAGGAATTTATACCTCAGATTTTACCTTCTTGTATATCGATACATGTATCTGATATGGGATGTATTTCAGCACTTTCTTATTACAAGATTCGAAAGCACCCTAAAAGAAAACAATGCTATGTTTCAAAAATATGCCTAATGAAACTGGATTGGTGGGTGTTGTTTGGATTCCTATCCCAATCAATCTCTAAAATATTTTTTTGTGACCTCATGTGGAGGATTTTAGTTGGTGACCATTTATAATGGCTACTTGTTAAGGATTTTTTTGTGAATTAAATGAGTGTAAGGGAGGTATTTCACAGTTCCCTTCCTTTCCGATTCACATTAATAGCGAAGAGAATACTCTGCTGAAAGAGTATTTAGGTCCCTTAGTGTGTGTAAGTGGTCATACACACGTGATGAAAGAAAATAGTATTGTTGCAATTAAGTGAAGTGCTCAAAATAAAATGGTGGAAATTGTAACTTGAGCTCTAAACTATCTAATGATGATTGTAAAAATAAATGCTAAGTGTGCAATGGAGGTATTGCACCCTTCAATCCCTTTTATTATACACATATATTGTGAAGAACATACTTGGTGAATGGGAGGGTCTTTAGGTCCTTTCTTGTTTGCAAAAAAATGGATTCTACACTACTTTGAATTAAAGATGTTAAAGTAAAAGAAAAGAACCATATGATATCCTAAATACTAGTGAAAACAATGAGGTCCTTAGGGAGCCTCAAAGTTGGTTACCTAAGTAGACTTAGAGGGATGACCCCTTTACTAATTAATCTTATTCTAGGTGGGCTAGATACTATAGGAACAAGTAACCATTGTAAGCTAATTAATTCCTAGTTCATTAGTGAACATCTAGTGGGATGCATATTTTTGTACTAATAGATAAAAGGAAAATAAATGAAAGACAACATAGAAATACAATTTATATTCATGTTGCAACATGGAAGAAACACTCATTGGTGAACTATATTGCATGAATAGTGAATGAAAACAATGATATTTTGGGACAGGAAAACCACATGGGTGGAAACCTTTTAAACTGTGTTATCAACGTGTATGTCGAAGTTCAAAGTGCATTGTCAATGCGCTAGAGACAAATGGAAGCGCACTACTAGTAAAAATGGTTGAAATGATCAAATGAAGGATAAATTTATGGAATGATAGGAATGGTGTTTGTCACTTGCAAGAAAAAATATACCATAAATTAACCACACTAAAAACAACAACATAAACAGAGAGAAATGAACAAGAATGAAGTGGAGTCACCATTAATATTGTTGTGGCAAATAATGCACAAGAGTGCCTTCCCACTTTGGGATGGGGCTAGGCCTTGCAGACTACAATAAGGCCTCATTATTTGGAGCCCCTTTTGGGTGAGTTCGGATGACCCCAAGTGATCCTGCAAAATATTGTTATAGGGAAACAAAATAAAACCAAGAAAATGATAACAAAAATTTAAACAAAATAGAAAAGGGAGTAGATGATGTAAACTCCAACAATCAATGTGAGTAAAACCACTTGTATGTAGCCTAATGTTAAAGCTAATACAATACCTTGGAGATGTGAGCTCCAAAAGTAGGAAAACAATCTTCTGAAGGGATGTCTTTCTTGTCTACAATGTTTGTAGAGTGGTGAATGAAACAAATGTGAAAATATCACTTTCCCCTTGAGGGAAGGGAGCAAGGGATATTTGGAAATGCTTAGTAAGAGGGAGTAGGTGAGATAAGGGGAAGCTCAATCACAATTCTAGAAGCATAACTTTTCTCAAAATTCTTCTTACAGTTAGTATTCCCATGGATTTCTTTTATAGGACAAGAGGTGGCCAAGAAATAAAAAGATGATAGTGTGAACCCAATGAGCCATGTTTTGGCTCCAAGGTATGCCAAGAGGCCATTTAAGGAAACCAAGTGTGTGAGAGACCAAATTCAAACTCATTTGATAAAGTGGAGCTTTCATGAGCCTTCAACATGCCATTGGTTGGTGAGATCTCGTCGTTTGTGTTAGACGCATGAATATCGAAGGGATTTTTGTGTTGCATCGTGGGTGTTTTTTTGGTGTTGCATGCTATAGCGAGTATAAACATAACTAAACTTGCGCTATTGTAGTTTTTTATTTTTGGGGGGGAATTTTGGACTCAATATGATATTTGGATCTTGTGAATATGTCTTTGGCTAGATGGATGTTGTATGTTGATGACGCTTTACTATGTGAATCATGAAATTGTCATAGGGGTCCAAGTTTTTCATGATAACAAGATTCTTGGATCATCCAAGAAGAAATGGAAATCAATGGAAACCTCAACCCTTAAGGAACCAAAAAATGTTAGTATAATAACCAGAGTCCAAGTGGAATGATTAAAGGAATCAAGTCAATTGACAGAGCAAGAGATTACAAGTATAGATCATGGCATTTTTTTAGAAATATCCCATGTGTTCAAGAACTGATTTTCTTAGTAGAAAGTGGAAAAATCAACAGTGTAGGAAGAGGAAATTAAGTTATAGGATTTGACCATACTTGAGATTCAAGTTTTAAACCCACAAAATATGCCATTTCAATAATGGAAAGTTAGGAGTTAAGTCTTGAATATTCAATTTTTGCATTACAAGAGAAACAAAATACACTTAGAAAGCTAAATAAATAGGTTAGAAAATTGGAAATGTTAGATAGACATATAAAGGGTGAAAATTAAAAACCAAAACATAATGGAAAGTAATTGAGAGAAAGAAATGATAGTCTAAACGAACAGTTGAGGACCCTTAAGAAACATGCCAAGGAATGGTTTTAGCATAATACAAAGTTAAAATGAACAAATCGGGTCTTGAAAATCAATTTGTTACAAAAGTAACATAATATAAAAAACCAGAGACTACAGGATTGGATCTGTTGGTAGTCACAATAGGGGAATCTTGTTCTAATATTCACTCTGAAACAAAGATGAAAGTAAAACAAGATATGGAGGATGTTCATGTTTCCACCAATAAAATTTTAGATGATATTTGCACAAATACTCTGGCTTTAGCCTTTGTGAGGTTGAATTATGTTCGATGGAATAGAAAAGAAGCATTGTATGAACTTGGAGTTATATACAAGAAACATTATAAATATGAGGTGTGTGGCTAGGGTTTTCACCCTAGCTTGTGCTGATGAGCACCTACTAAGGAATCTGGAATCCTTAGTAGCAGTTCAATGAAACAAAAATAAACTGGAAAATANGCGGAAATTTGGTCGCGGGTTTGGGCCTGAAAGGTGCGATCGGGTCGCGGTTGCGGAAAGAAAAAACGCGGCTTCCGGCGGCCGAAAACGACAGCCGAAAGTACAGTACGAAAAGAAAATAACAGTAAAACGAAACAGCGGAGTCGCCAAAACTGTGGCTAGGGTTTTCACCCTAGCTTGTGCTGATGAGCACCTACTAAGGAATCTGGAATCCTTAGTAGCAGTTCAATGAAACAAAAATAAACTGGAAAATAAAAACTAAGCTAAAGCAGAGAAAGTAAATGACAGGAAGTAAAAGACAGTAATGAAATATGTAATGGTGTTTTTATTAGAGTTACCTCCAATGTAGAGGTTGGTGGAGTCCGTTGCGCTGGTCCGATGTCGGTGGCTCCGAGCTCCGAGCTGGTCCTTCTCCTTCTCCGATGGTGGAAAATAGGCCAAAAGGGGTCTCAATGATGGAAGTAGCTTGATGGTAAGCTAGGGTTTCACGAGATGTTTTGGCAGAGTAAGGATGCTATGACTGTGGATGTGAAATGAGGGGTCTCCACCACTTATTTATAGTTTTTTAGTGGTGGAGTGCTTGCCCATGGTTTTTGGAAACCATGTGGTTTAGGGCAACTTGTTTAGGGTTTTTGTTGTTTTAGGGTTTTCCTCCTTTTTCCTCATTATTTTTATTCCTTTTCTTCCCTTTTAGGGATTTTTGCTATTTTTGGAGGAATTTTGGTTATTTTTGGAGGAAAAAGGGGTTTTTGGGCCTTTTGGAGGCATTTTAGGCCTTTTAGAGCCTTTTTAGATGGTTTTATGGCCTTTTGGAGGCTTTTAGTGGGATTTTCAGGGAAATATGGTAGGTAAATGGACGAATGAGCCATGAAATGGGGTAGATGAGGTAGTTAACCATTTTTGGGTGTTAACAAGGTGAAAAATATGCAATGAGAATGGTATGCTCAATATTTAGCTGAGAAGCATAAATGGAAAACCAAAATACAAGGACTTTGAAATCAGTTACCATCCCTAGGGTAGGATAAAAAAAAGTATGTATTAGTTATTTGTTGAAGCAATATCATGTAGGAGTCCAATAAGAGTATAATCCATGTATTTGCTTGAACAATGGAATCAATTTAGAATCTCAATACTAAAATCAGGATAGGTTTGAAATAAAAACTGTGTTTGAATTAATAGATGCATACAATGATTCTATAGATAGAGAGAAGAACCTCCTATGTGAAATTTACCAGTTTAACTTCTTCTTGGTGAAGGAAACTAAATGGAATCCCAAATTAATGGTAGGATACATAGAATTAAGGGATTTTTCCTCTTTCATGCAGCATCAATTAAAATGGGAGCTCTATATGAGGTCCTTTCAAGAGCTTGAATCCCTTTCTGAATTATAAGTAAGAGAAGAACACCATATTCCTTTAGCAATTTTTAGTAGCCATAAGGAGATATTGGGTGATCCTAAATGGTTGAAATCCTTCAAGATCAATCCGAGAACAAAACTTCATCACTTTAAGGACGCGAGGGATTAAAATTATTTACCGAATCTTATAACTTTTGAAAGAATATCGGAATTTATTAGCTCACTTAGTACACCAGTGTGACCCCATAGATTATCCTCTCTTTAGGATTGCATTAACAAGATTATATCTCTACATCAACTCCTTAAGAAGAAATGGTATAAAATGTCTTGGAATCGAGTTTCATTTCTTGTTACTGTGGTGTAGCAAGAAATATTATAGGGTGGTTGTTCAGTTGAATGAAAATGAAGAGACAATAGTATGGATGGAGGTGGAAATAAATCTTGGTTTCCATTCAGAAACAAAAAAATGGGTATCCCTCCTATAAATGGACAAAAACGCACTTGGAAATTGTCAGTATGAATAGGAAAACCATTTATGATAGGAAAAGGGATCGATCAAATCCCTTAATTTTCTCATTTTTTTCTCAAGGAAAGCACCAATGGCCCCAAAAAAGTAAAAAAATACAATAGCGCAAGTTTAGCTTTGTTCATACTCGTTATAGCATGAAACACCATAACAACACCCATGATGCAGCATGAAAATAAAGAGGTTAAACAATAAATGATGAATAGAGATACATGGGAAAATTACATACCACAAAAACATGTAAGACCGGGTGCATCATGATTTGTGCATGTAAGTATTCCATGAAGCTGAAATTGATTTTGTCCTATAGATTTGGAGACATGCCATACATACAAACTCTGACCCATAATTTTAAAAGTTCATCTATAAGAGGCTCAATATATACATCCATATCTTTGAATTGGTGCTTACCTAGTAGTTATTTGAAAAGTAACATACATAATTAATAAGTTCTTGTAAATGCGTTAATGAGCAAAAGATATTGTTTATACAGTGTTAACATTATTAAAAGTACATACCTGGAACAATTAATGCCAACATGATGTGCTCAATTTTTATTGTCATCCATAGAGGAGGGTTATTGTTTATAACAAAAACTAGCAAAATTGAGTAATTGGTCATGAGCTCTTCCAATGGATTGACACCATCAACTACCATTGAAAGTATAACCTTACATGGCTTTTCTTTAAAAAATGGACACGTTTCCTCATTTTTTTTTAATGTAGAACCATCTCCAAGCATTCGCATGACACCATCTTCACTTCTCTGTTGTGCATGGTAACCCATAAATTATGAAATGTTTTTATACCTGAATAATCATTGACAACGTGGAATTATCGGGATATGCCAAATAAATTTGCAAGGCACCTTATCTGATGCTTGATCAATACAATATAATTTACTAATTCCACATTCAGGGCACTCACTTTTTGATGCATGTTGTATGTAATATATAATATGATCATTGGGACATGCATCAATTGTGTTATAATCCATTCCTAAATCTTTCATAATGACACACATCTTTCTATATGGCTGGGGTAAAGTATTTTACGGTGGTAAAAGAGTATCACATAACATTCTAAAAAAATGAAAAAATCATTATTATAATTGGCATGTATACTACAATGATAAATAAAAAACAAATATTTGTAATTGCATATACATTAATCTTGCATGCCTTAACAAATGTGTCATTCATGTGTTTGAAATACCATTCATTATCTTCAATTTGGCTAGAAACAAAAGAGTAGAGAGAAGACTTGTCTTTGATTATTTGTCTAAGTTTTTATTCCTTATCAATAAGAGTTACATCAAGAATATTTTCATACATCTCATTCACATGTGCATTCTCATCCATGGCAACAATGTGTCATTGATCAACCTATTTATCCCTTCATTCTCAATAATATTATGGTCATCTTCTGACATTGTATCAGCCTCGATGTTGTCACCCTCACCATCTCTAGTGGGTGGATTTCCCTTGTCTGTGCAATAAACTTATGGAAAATTATATCCAATTAGTATCAAAATAGACATAAACTTTAATATTATTATTAAAAAATGAGAAAAAACATATTTTTGATATCTTACCAAGAGCATATACTATTTTCCACCTTCCAAGAGCCCATGCCTTTTGCAATGTTTTTGAGCTAAATTTCCTTAACAACACTTCTTCTCTGTATCCCTTTGCATTTCATAAAAGGGAACCAACATTTTCCATCACCAATTATAGATTTAACATGAATTGATTGATTCATATTATATGTTTTACTGTGGTTGCTTATGTCACCCAATATAGAATTTATAACCACCTGCATAGTAGCTTCTCCTTCAGATATACTTGCATATTGGAAGACATGGTTGTTTGAAATTGTTCACTAGATCAATAAAATACATTGTTAAACCACTAGTATAGTAATAATAGTGATAAATAAATTGTTGATCCAATAAAAACCAATTGATTCAATGGATAATATCATTAGTCATCAAAACATTTACTCTAATTAAAGTTATCCTTCCTCCAACAACCCTTTGGAATGCATAACGAAAACTCTTAGTGCCAGATGAATAGGACCTGGAGCGAACTTCTTCAACGATGGAACTCACAATCTGCTTCAATTTTGTAAATGCACTACTGGATTGGATCTATTTTCATCCATAGTAGGAAAAATATTGTTCATATTCTCTCTCTAAAACAAAGATGAAAAAATAAAAAGAT
This sequence comes from Pseudotsuga menziesii, assembly GCA_001517045.1. Classification (NCBI taxonomy): domain Eukaryota; kingdom Viridiplantae; phylum Streptophyta; class Pinopsida; order Pinales; family Pinaceae; genus Pseudotsuga; species Pseudotsuga menziesii. The sequence continues at coordinate 276,545 of LPNX010897916.1, forward strand.
AGGAAGGATGTTTATGGGTCTATTAATGAAATTTTAGATGATCTCTGCACAAATAATATGGCTTTACCATCTCTAAGTTTGAATTATGATGAATGGAAATAAAAAGAATCATTGTATGAACTTGGTATTATATACAAGCAACTATATAAAAACTAGGTGCAAAAGATGCAAGAAGAGTGGTGTCCCAAATATTTAGCTGAGGAAAATAAATGGAAAACATAAATACAAGTACTTTGAATTAGCATCCCTATAGCAGGATAAACAAATTATGTATCAAATAGCTATTCAAGTAATATCATGTAGGATTCCAACAAGAGTATACTCCATGTACTTGTAAGAACAATGGAATGAGTTTAGAATCTCAAGATCAGACTCAGGAAAAGGGTTTGAAATCAAAATTGTGCTTCACTTTATAGATGTTTATAATGATTCCACAAACAAAGAGCATAACCTCCTATGTGAACTTTACTAGTTTAACTTCATATTCCTATAGTAGTTTCCAGCATTCATGAGGACATATTGGTTAGTCCTAAACAATTGAAATCCTTCAGAATCTATTAGAGAATATTAATGACTTTGAGAATGCTATGAATCAATATGCTTTACCAGCTCTTCTAGATTTTAAAAGATGGATTATTTTATCTCACTTACTATAGTAGTAAGATCCCATGGATTATACTCTCTTAAGTATTTCATTAACAAGAGGGAACATAAGGGGTGTTATTAAAATAATTTCATGTCTTTTTCTAGATAATAAATAGTTTCTCCATGTAAAGAATTTTTTGTGCATAGTGAAATTCCATCTCCTAAGGAATATTGTCACCCATAAGAGCTCCTTTCTAAAATAAATGGGATAGAATTGGGGATAAGAGGTGAACATACATTCTTAGGTAGGTACAAAACTGTAAGAGGTACTTAAAGGTCTTAGGGTTGTAGTACAAAAGGTACTTAATGTGAAGGATACATATGTGACCTAGGGGATGGTCAGTTGCAAATACTTCTAGAATGACAAAAAAGGAAAAGAAATCATTGTTAGGTTCAATCAATGGTTTCAACACTTTCATTAGTTTAGCTACAAATCTAAAATATGTACTCCAATTTCTTAGTCTAGTTGTAAAAAGGGCACCTAGGATGAAGGATAGCAATGTCTCATAGGAGAGATGGTCAACTGGATAACCTCCTAGAATGACAAATGTCACAAAAAAATTCTTTGGTTTTAATCATTGGTTTTCCACACCTTTTTTATCCAAAATTTCTATGTTGTAAGTTGCAATTCGTTTGTATGTTTCTATACAGCTTCTTACATATGAGCATATTTCCCTTCTTCATTTCTTTTAAGGATATATGTGGAGTTAACTTATTGGATGATAGCATAAGGAATTATATATCTACTGAAATCTAAACTATAAAAATGAAATTGCTAAATAATATCTCCAAAGAGATCGACTTAGAATAGGTGAAAGAAACAGAGGTCATAGAGCCATATAACAATTTCCATAGAGATTCTGGGACTAATCAATGACATTGTCTTCCTTAAACTAGTGAATTTTTCCTGTACACTTTGAATTAGGATATATCTAAGATTGAATAAATATTGTGTAAATGTATGGAACTTTATAAGTATTGTCAAACCATATGATGCAAACATTTTTCAATAAACTATATAAAAATCAATTTCAAATTAAATAAACAAAGAATGCACATTTAAGTTATAATTGATCCCACTTAATGTTATGGCCCAATGGTTGTGAGACTAACATAAATTGAAGACATGAAATATATGATGTATACTTAACATGTTCACTATCTTTGTAGGATATTTTTTGGTGACAGTAATGAAGATGTGCCAAATGATGGATAAACACAAAATTAATGTGCCCATTGTCCAAAAGCATAGATTATTTGATGTTAGTATCTACAAATTGTTTTTATATATTTGAGGTTAGTATATAAAAATTATTTATATATTAGCATATTGTATATTATATATTAATTATATATATTGGTCATCCAACATTTTTTTGTTGATCCATTGGTCATTCTTCTATGGTGGTTGTTGGTCTAATTTGCAGCCAATATCTGGTTCTGGATTTTGTGGTCTGGTTTCTCTCTGGTGTCAGAGCTACTATGTTGTACCTTTTGGTGTCTTTCCAGCTTGACTATCATGTTTTTCCTGCTCCTCTTTGGACTATATTGATGTAGGATTTGTGCCAATCACTCATATACATTTATAAGTATAGTTATTTTTTCATGGAAAAAATATTAATTATATATATTATAATACTATAAATCAACTCCCTATATGGGGTGACAACATGATAAAACAAGCAGATCAGTGGTGACAGGATGATAATTTATACTAGGACAAGGTTATATGAAGTGGATGGAAATTTAATAGACCTCCTATAGGAATGCATGAACCTGCTAGGATAACGTAAACATTAACTATGATTTATGGAGACTGAACCCAACACAATCATGGTAGAAACAACACCACTGCTTTCAAATTTTGGGCATTAGAGTCATTCTAGTTTCACCTACAGAGAGAGGAGGGTAGACTCAGCATAGATATTGTGTAATTCGAAACAAGATTTATCAATGCATTGATGTTGTAGACATGGTAAGGGAGCGCTAGGGTTCTTTTTTTTTCTTCAAAAAAAAAGGCCATGGAATTTTTTTTGCAAATACGTACTAATAGAAGGTAGACCAATTACCAAATTGACACTTCATTGTCAAATTTGCAATTTTCCACGACATAATTAAAAATGACTAATTCATATTCTTCTAACTAGTCATTTTTTGTGCTGTGACTAAATTAGTCGTTTATGTTAGTCATTTTTAACTCTGTCACTTATTATCTAGTCATATTTGTTAACTGGTGACTAAATTAGTTGTTAATTTTAGTCGTTTATAGTTGGGTCAATCAAAATTGCTCATATTTAGTAGTAAATCACTTGAAATACCTGTGGTGACTAGAATTTTTAGTCACCTAGTAGCTAATTCCTCATTTTGTACAAGTGCTTTACACCAGCTAGTTGGAGGTTATTGTTGTTTACACTGAGATAAATCCCCCCTATAAATTATGGTTCTACCCTTTTCAAGAATAAAAATTATCTTCTCTTTAAGGAAAAATTGGTGACTTGTGGATGAAATTTAGTGGAATATTGAAAAATACAACAAAAATTTCTCCATAAAGGTGCCAATATATATGTGATAAACGACTGCTAATAATTATGCTACATTATGAAGAAAAAAAAACCTACAGAAAAACTAAACAAATAGTTTAAAACCTAACAAAACTATGAATATACCATTATATAATTAAAGGTTTCACAACAAATCACGTGATTCCATTAATCATTTTCTTAATGGATAATAGAGTTAAAAATTACAAAGTCTGAAGGTCATGAACAACAAGTGAAAAAAATATGACATAACTCACATAGATCGCTATTACCAGTGTAAGAATATATTATAGCATATTGGTATCATACAGAGGCTTGTACACCAACCTACATGATAAACTCTCACTCAGAACTATGTATAGCTAAATGCACCCAACCATCTCTTTTAAAAAGAGAGAAAATAGATTGTTAAAAATCAAGCCAAACATAGCAAGATGGTGTGCCACATATGTATGTAAGAGTAAATCCTATGGATATTGTACCACTTACAAAAATAATATATCCTATATTAGTGCCCCTCCTAACTATCATAACCCTCGAAGGAATTACCCGAACTATTGTCCTTAACCGCATAGCATAAGTCTAAATAGCACCCAAACGAGGTGCCCTACATGTTATCATATATGATGAAAAAGGGTCTTAAATTACATCCTTAAAATAGCCATATCGCCATCATAAATATTGGGTATAGACTTGTAGTAATAACCAAAGCAACCCCATCATAGGTGTTTAACTCCCTCAATAATTTTCCATGCTTGAAGTGTAACTCTTCGGGATTAAATGTGTCTCACATCCATGAATGGAATATTCATAAGAAATTCACCATACTTGAGAATATATCCAATGAAACTACACCTTATGTATATCCTTATCCAAGCAATAATTCCCCTATTCTATATATTCTTCTTGCACCATTCATTGCAAGAAAAGGAAATACCCAAATGTATCCCACTAATTTTCTAGCTGAGTAGAGAAATTGATGATCTTATTCCAAAATTTTAGTCATTAATAAAATTTTGGATTTGTTAAAGATTAATTGGGAATATGGAATTGAATTGAATAACCAATAATTAGTGCAGTTCATAAGAAAACATTTTTTCAAGCATTCTTTCAAGCACTTTACGTACATTTTCTAAACTCCTTCCTTTGGGATGCATTAATGCCAATGTAATACCTAAACAAAATTCCAACCTCGATTCTTTTAATGAAATTTAATCACCACTTATTTGGATTGGCTATGAAATCTAGGGAAGTTGTTGTCCCACACCTCAGCATGGTGTTTATTCTCTTGAGGATGGTATTGTAAGTTTTTCCTATTGTATGGTATTCAGTGAATAAGTCCTCCAAAATTGTGATAAGTCTTGTGCAACTATTTAAAAGAAATGGTTGTAGAGATGTATGTTGAGTAATTTTACAGACTAAAGAGAAAATAATTGAAACAACACCAACTCTATCACACCACTTTAGTTCATACATGAAAATAATGTTAGGATACCTCATAAGTTGAAGGTCATTGCTTGCAACAAAACTGAAATGGGCAGAAGACAACCTGCAAGTTTTATTAGAAAATATTATTCTCATGAATGTAAAGGAAGGGGGTCTAGTACTTGGTACACAACATAGTCACTATTTCAAAATATCATGAAAGTTCCAAGAACTTAAATCCTTTAAATACGTTGAATGGAAAGCAAGGCAAGTGTTCACAAATACTTCACAGATTGTAGCATCCTTTCAGTCCTTATACTGAAATAAAGGGAGATATTACAAACATGGTAGATTTGTAGTTTAGTAGTTTAAATTAATAAAGTAAAAAAAAAAATGCAATCTAAGTGAATGATCATAATGGAAACCATTATTAGCATGAAATAAACATAAATTCAAAGGTCATTCAAGACAATCGCTCCAAATCTAACGTGAGTTCAAATATTTCAGTTCAAGTGCATACTATACTTTCTTGACACATTCTGAATTTACCAACAAGATAGAAGGGGAATCACACACAATGAACTGCATACAACATGTTGTACAAAGAAGAGGAAGCTTTAGCTATTAGACAAAACATGATAGAAGAACAATAATAATAAACAGTAAATATGATGCAAGTATAAAAAACATTACAAGAGAGACAACAAATATAAAGTGGTTCACCCAAGATGGGATACATCCACACACAAATTATCAGTCCTTTTATTATACCATACAACAAAATGAAGGGATACAATCTGCAACACACCTCCTGCACTTCCTCTTCACTCTCTCACAGTCTCTCTTACACAATCACAAATATTTTTTTACAATGATACAATACAATACACAACCATATTACAATGCTTTCCCTTTTTAGGGGAATTACCATGGTAAAATACCACTGGTCACCCAATACCATGGGCCTGTAAATTTTTTGGCCAACAAACATCCCAAAAAAATATTTCGAGGGCTTAACCCTTGAACTCTCACCGAGGGCCCGCTGGCCTCTAGACCTCCTTGTTGGGACATGTGTATAGTAAAACTATGGTACAAACACAGTTGAACAATAACATCTATGAATTTGGAATATCATGCTCCACAACCAATGATATCCCACTTGGAGACTGATCACAACAACTCCATCATTTTCGTACTTTCTAGACTGTGCTATGAACCTTGGACTTGGAAATTTTCTCATCTTCACCTTCATGCATTAAGGACAATAGAAAACGAGTAGGAACTCATTTTATCTCTAGTTACTACCTTTGTCAACATGTCTGTAGGATTCTAGCTAGAATGTAGCTTTTCCAACTTCAATAGTCCATCTTCCAGAACAAATTGTATGAAATGGTACATGAGCTGTATATGTTTAGTATTCAAATGAAATTTTGAATTATTTGCAAGATGAATGGAAATTTGGATGTCACTGTACAACCTTCTATTCTCATTCTTCTTACCCAATTCCTCCGTGAACCTCTGCAACCAAATCATCTCTTTACTAGCATCTATAGCAGCAACATACTCTACTTCTATTGTTGAAACTACAACAACCCTTTGCATTTTCTAAATCCAACTTACTATTGTTCCACCTACAATAAAATCATACCTTGTGGTGCTCCTCCTGCTATCTTTATCACATGTCATATATGCATCAACATATCCCTGTAGAACAATGTATGAACCTCCAAAACATAATGCATGAGAAGTGGCACTTCTCAAATACATGAGAATCCACTATACTTCCCTCTAATTCTCTTTACCTGGGTTGTTCATATACCTTCTCACAACTCCCATTGCATGTGCAATATATGGTCTTGTGCACACCATGTCATACATCAAGCTACCAAATCTCGATGAATAGGAAACATTGAATAAGTATTCTGTCTCCTTGTGTGTCTTGGGACACATCTCCTTACTTACTTTGAAATGGTTTGTCAAAGGTGTACTAACTAGTTTTTTATTCTGCATTCTAAACCACTCCAACACCTTTTCTATGTAATCACACTGAGACAATGCCAATTTTCGATTTTTCATGTCTCTTGTTATTCTCATACCAAGGATTTGCTTTGTAGAACCCAAATCCTTCACTGCAAATGATTTAGCTAGTTTCTTTTGAGCACATTTATATATTTCATGTTAGACCCTACAATAAGCATGTCATCCACATACAATATGTTAACAAAAAAAATTGTTCACCTAGCTCTACATGGTCTAAACCACATACATACATCATATTCCTACCATATTTCCCTTACTTTTGACCTTCACAATTGTATTTCCATAAAAAAATGGTCCAAAACATTATTATTTACTATGTTTACCTTTACTCTCTCCAAGAAAAGGGTAAAAAACCCTTACAAAAAGGGTTCAAAAACCCTAAAAAGGGTGCAAAAACCCTAAAGGAGAGAAAACCATAAGAAAATACCATGGGTAACCACATTGGGTCAAAAAACCCTAGATCCATTCTATAAATACATTGTGAAGGGATCTCCAAAAATACCCGTTTTCCACTATTGTGAGTATGTTGGAACACCTTTTTGTCTCGGGTATTCACACACCATTTTTCCACCATCCCATTCCATACCACTCCCAGTTAGTACGTCGAGACATTCTTTGTACCCACCTGGATAACTAGCCTGTGGAGAGGAGGACCACTTCTGAGACGGCCACGGTGGCTCACTTTAAAAGAAAGAAGGTATAACATTTGTTTATTTGTATTTTATTTAGTTTAGTCCTCGTATATATATTTTCTTTTTGTTACTAATTTGTTTTATTGTCTTAGTTTTCATGAACTCTCCCTTACAGTCCCATTGACGTAAGGCTGGTGCTTTTGCATGTAACAAGGGAGAAATCCCTGTTACACAATAACAAGCTAATATATCTTCCATTATCTAGCCTCTTGAAATAAACACAATGGTCAGAATGACATCTACTATAACTCTATTCTGTCAAAAAGTTATCAAATTTCAAATGCCACTGTCTTGGAGGTTGTTTCAGGACATACAATCTCTTTTTCAACTTGCAAACCAAATTATCCTTCCCTTTGATTTAATACCCTTGTTCCTGCTGCATATAAATATCTCCCTCCAAATCCCCATGGAGAAATGTCGCTTTTACATCTAATTGTTCAAGATGAAAATATTCTACCACCACTAGACTTAAAATAGTGCTAATTGAAGTCATTTTAACAATATGAGAAAATATTTGATCCAAATCTATACCTTTCTTTTGTGCAAACCCCTTTACAACAAGTGTATCCTTGTATTGCTTCTTCTATCCATCTTCTTCCTTCAATTTGTAAACCCATTTATTTTGCAATGCTCTTTATCCTACAAGAAACTCAACCAAATCCCAAGTTTGGTTTCTTACCAATGAGTCAATCTCCTCATTCATGCCTTGCTCCCACTTATTTTTAGTTTCCACCTGCATTGCTTCTTCATAACATTCCAGTTCACCAGAATCAGTCATCAATAAATAATACACTGAAGGAGAGAATCATTAAGGGGGTCTACTTAACTCGGTATATATTCCTACACTTGCAGTAGTTTGAGGTACTTGTTGTTTTTCTTGATTTCCTGGTACCTTTGGAACATCATTTTTTTTACTTTTATCAAGCATTGTGTATTTTATGATCTTCTTTTCCTCTTGCTTTCCCTACAACTGATATTTGTACATAACCTTTTCATTGAATACCCCATCTCTAGTCCTAATGATTTTTTTTATTTTCATAATCCTATAAGCGATAATCAAAATCATCAACCTATTATCCAATAAATGTGAATTTCTTGGATTTAGCGTCAATCTTTGTTCTATTTTCTTTATCAATATGGACAAATGTTTCACAACCAAAAATTCTCATAAATGAGTAGTTTACATTTTTACCTTTTCATGCCTCCTCTGGAATCCCACAATCCAAAGCACCTGAAGGCCCTGTGTTTATTAAATAAATAGCAGTATCTACATCATCACCCCAAAAATGTAATAGAAACCCTACATGCAATCTCATACATCTTCCATGCTCCATGATCATCCTATTTATCCTTTTTGACACATCATTTTCTTATGGTGTTCCTGGGACTATCTTCTCTTTACAAATCCCATGGTATGAACATTAACTATCAAACTCTTTGCTACAGTATTCACCTCCAGTATCATATCTGAGACATTTCAACCTTTTCCTTGTCTCATTCTCAACCAAATATTTCCACTTCTTAAAAGTAGCAAACACATCATATTCTGTCTAATGAAAAAAACCCAAGTTTTTCTAGTTGCATCAACAATAAATGTAACATAATAACGAGATCCACCAATATATTGTACCTGAGTCGGTTCCCATACATCTATATGCACAAGCTCTAACTTTTCACACTTATTCTGTTTCCCAACCCTGAGAAATCGAACTCTCTTATGTTTTCCATAAACACAGCTCTCACATAATTCCAAACTTACCTGCTTTAGATTTGGAAGAAATTTCCTTGAGTGAAGAATCTGCATCCTCTTCTCACTCATGTGGCTAAGCCTATGATGCCACAATATTTCACATGTTTCTTTGCAAGCTATAGATATAGAATCATCAGTATTATGAGGACATAAACACAACGTACATATCATATCTCCTTTTGTTATTACCAGTGCTCCTTTAGTGATATTCCAACACGTTTTTCCAAACATAGACAAACAATCGTTATCTCCCAACTATCATGTTAAGATCAGATTTATTTTCATCGTAGGAATATGCCTTACATCTTTTAGAAACCATTCATTTCCATTATTTAACTTAATCTATACCTTACCCATTACAACATTTTTACATGGCTCATCATCCCCCAATAAAACATGTCCAAAATCACCTGGAACATAATCATGAAAGAGTTTCCTATGGGGTGTAGCATGACATGAATCCACTGAATATAGTACCCAGTTTTCACTAGTATTATCTAATGCAAGAATCAAAGCATCTTATAACACATCACCTGCTACATTAGCTTCCTAAATAGTCTCCTGTTGCACGTCTCCTTTCTTCTTTGGAGCTCTGCAGTCTTTCTTCAAATGTCCTCTCTTACCACAGCTCCAACACTCTCTATTTCCTAGTCTAGACTTGGATATTCCCTTTATAGACTTGTTGTGATTACCAGGGATCTTTCCTGTCTCCCTTTGTCTTCCCCTTCTCTCCATGATCAACGCATTACCTAATTTCTCACCTATTATTTTTCTTCGCATTTCCTTGCTAAGAATAACACCAGCAAAATCATCAAATTTAAGAGTGTTTGAACTAGAGACAAAGTTACTTACAACCATGACCAAGCCATTCTATCTTTTTGGAAATGAACAGAAGATTAGAAGATCCCTAATCTAGTCATCAAAGTTCACTTTTATAGAACTTAGTTGACTAGTAATCGTATTAAATCATTTAAATGGTCAACAACATATCCACCTTCTCACATCTTCATATTAAATAAATGATTCATTAAAAATACCTTGTTGGAAGCCGAGGTTTTTTCATAGAGATTAGACAATGTGATCATCACACCCTCCTTTGTATTTTCTTTTGAAATATTGAAAGCCACCAACAAACCTAGGAACAACCGTATTGTTCCAGTTCCTTTCTGTCAAGAACCTCCCATTCTTCATCCTTCATAGTCACCGACTGTTTTGTTTTTCTTCCCAACGATAGGTATATATCCTTCTAGAATATATAGTCCTCCATTTGCATCTTCCATAACTGGTATTTTTGGTCGTTAAATTTCTCAATCCTAAACTTTCCTTCTTCTACCATTGCTCCCACTCGAACCAGGAACCTTTCTTTCCTATGAGTTTACTAGACATAGATATTTGGATTTGATACCAATTGTTAAAAAAAACATGATTGCAGAGAAATAAAAATCATTAGAGGAAATTTCAACTCAAAATGGGCCTCCTAAGGAAAATAATAAAATAATATCTATTAATTTTGGAGGAAGAAAAGAAAAAAACTACTTTTTTGTTCATATTTTGGACATATCTCCCTTTGTTTTTACTCAAATTTTGATCGGGAGAGATCATTGGATGTGGAATTAAATTCTGCATCCAATGATTAACCACTCTACATACTTTTGACGAACCTCACTTCCCCAAAAATAAGAAATACCTGAAAAAACATGATTATGAATCATCATCACATTTTTTTCAGGTATTTCTTATTTTTGGGGTAGCAAGGTCCATCAAAAGTATGCATAGTGGGTACTCATTGGATGTAGAATTTAATTCCACATCCAATGAGCTCTCTCAATCAAAATTTGAGTAAAAAAAAAGGGATATATATCGAAAATACAAACAAAAAGTAGTTTTTTTAATGATACCCATCCCCAAATTTATATTAAAAAATTGTTTAAGACCTATACAGTATTTCAAATTTAAAGCAATTTCATTGGCTAACACATGATGACATGGAATTTGAATTAGGGTTGAAAGGCCCATTTTGAGTTGAAATTTCCTCTAATGAAACAGTAAACAAGATGCAAATGTAAAACACATTACAAGAGAGACGCCAAATATAACGTGGTTCATTGAAGATGGGATACATCCACATAGAAATTGCCAGTTCTTTTATTATATTGTCCAACAAAATGAAGGGATACAACCTGCAACACACTTGTTTCACTTCCTCTTCAATCTCTCATGGTCTCTCTCACACAAGCAAATAAATTTGTTTTACAATGCTACAATACAATACACAACCATATTACAATGCTTTCCTTGTATGGGGGAATTACCATGGGAAAATACCACGGGTCACCTAATACCATGGGCCCCTAAATTGTTGGCTAACAAACATCCTTAAAAATTCTTTCGGAGGCTTCCCAACGAACACCCTTTCTTGGGGGAGTTTCCCCTTGACCCCCTAGCCAGGACGGATGGTGCCCCCCTCACCCCCCTACTGGGATGAGTGTACAATAAAATTGAGGTACAAACATGGTTGAACAATAACATCTCTGAATATGGAATATCAGGCTCCACAACCAAAAAAACAAGCATTGGTTGGTATGATGATATGACATTACCTTGGAACCTTGAGGACCACTTCTCCAGAGAGGCCTCTTTGTTTTATTTCAATCAACACATACCTTGGAGACATTATTATGAGAACCGCCACTTGTAGCTAGCATTCATCAATAGTCCCAAGAAACAAGGATCACATCAAGGCTTCATTTGGGATCTTAATATCCATGTTATGCAGACGAATTCCTCATATATCTAAAATAGGGGCATCAAGGAACTTCTAATCACATTGTTTCAGATACAATGGGGTTTATGAACGATATTGATCTAGATTTATTCTCTTCACCACCACCATTGGCACATCATATTGTGAACATTTATATAAAACTTTGTTGTATATTTTCAATCGCAGTTTGTCACTATGTCATTATGTAGTTGGTAGTTCCTATATAAGGTGTTTATTAACTCTAGAGACCTTGTTTAGGTCTAGGTAAAAGTTACTCATTCTTGAAAAAAAGTATGGTTTTCTATCATTGGTCTATAGTTGAAAAAATGCACAAGTATTTCTCCTTGGGATATGGAAAATCTTCTTTCAATTTCAATAAGAGGAAGAAGGTGTTTGGATATGAAGGCTTATTCTACAAGGTTCATGAGGAAAGAAATTGTTGGAAGTTAAATGTTTGAATGGGTAACTATGAAGGGTGTAAATGGTTAATGCATTGTCCTAATATTTGTCTTTTTGGTCATACCATCTCTTTCATGCATGGTTATATTTCCACAAGTGTGTAAAATAATTTGGAGTATTTCCACAAGTGGATTAATTAAGCCAATGTTCGATGTCTTAGGTAGGAGACGCCCTATGACATTTTTTAACCAACATCTCACTTAACACATTGGTAAATTGACATCTCATTGGTTTCTTTATAACAACCCTGTTGTACAGGAACAAACACCTTATAACCGAAGGTCTGGGGTTACCAACATACTCATTAAACTTGCAGGCAATCGACTCTAGAGTACAAAAAAGGAAATAGGAGGATAGAAAAGACTCACCCAATACACGACGGTCGATCCTAGATTTGTCCTCTTCCACTCTGCCTCTCCTCCAAATCCTTTTGGGATGCTTCTCCTTCACCTGTCAAGAGCAAATCCTCTAAATGCAAGATGATACATGTATATAAAACAGGTTAGATAAATCATATACAGAGTTCTTAATCATAAGTATTCATCAAACCATGATACATGAAAGACATTCAAGACACATATGGAAGAAGGATTCTCTTTATTAACAATAATGAATGAGTTCAGATTACAACCCAATGCTTGAGATAAGGACTCCTTTGCAACCAAAGGATTCTGAGTTCCACTACTCCAAATACTTCTGAATAGACTCCACCAGCATAACTTTGCTCTCAAGTATATGTGATTAATACCCTCCCCAAGGCCTTTATTTATACTTGGTGAAATAAGGCAGTTTC
>LPNX010897916.1:289718-308147 GCA_001517045.1 Pseudotsuga menziesii
TGCTTAAGGGCTTAACAAATCTCAGATAATCGTGATTTATTATTTTTAATGTCGAAGGAAGGTGTACGCGGGTATTAATACTGGAAACTTGCGTATGACACACGAATTGCTCTAAGGGTAACCTGCGTACAAATCTGTACGCGAGATGCAATAACCGATACTCGCGTACAACGCGCGAGTTGCATATAGAAAGAGTCGCGTACAAAACTTGACATATTTAAAGGTAAAAATAACTAGATGGATGGATGATAAATGTAGTTCATAATATGCCCATCTATAATGTTTTAGGCGACCCTCAATCCATAAATGTCCTTTTGTGTGCCAACATAAGGAATTTCGGCACTCGGACGAAGAGGTGCCATTCAGGTGGATAACAGATGCCCCCTAATGTGTGAGGTCAGAGGGAAACGATGGCCGAAATACATTATAATATTTATCTTTGGAGAACTTAGAAATCCAATGGAGCAGAGAAAGTACCTGAAACAAATACATAGTAATGTCATATACAAAGTCATATCTGAGGATGCTATGTTCAATTTACTGGAACACTAGCTCCTTTACAATATTTGAGTACATCATATGATACGGGTATGAAACCACGTATATTACAAAGGTGGATCAAAGCCACAATATACAAGAATGATGACTCTTCAAAGATCTGGAAGTTGTGTACATGAATAGAACATAATCTTGCGCAACTTAGTCCATAGGGGAGGAACTAAGGTCTTCATAAACTATCGCAAAGAACCAGTAGAATCCCTGCCATGAGAATAAAAGTAGGTTGAAGTCGAACATGGAAAGGATTCAACAGTTTTTCAATAAATAAGTAATAATTAACAACCGAAGCAAAGGAATTCATTAATGAGGGAAGTGAATCCTGAGGTTATGATCGTCAAAACTCTAGGTCTTCGTCATTAGGAAGTACTGAAACGGAACCATGCTGTGATAAGGAAGGCAATAGATCCTCCAACGGATCACAAGAGTGACTAGGAACTGGGTAACAAAAGGGAGACACAATAGATAATAGATATAACAATGATGGGATCAGGATATAGATCAAACATTGGGTGACGTCCTTAAGCAATGAGCACGACACAGAGATGACCCAAGGTAGCGTTTAACTTATAGATAGAACAACTAGACTTATCTTTCATGTAGGAGACATGATCAGATTCCCCAGGTATAACGAACAAGAGGAGGAGTAGGAAACTAAAATTAATAGCTAAACAAAAAGCAATCACTGAAACATGGATATCGGAAAAGACAAAGAGTGCTATGTTCAAGGAGGACATGCTGCCACTACTGAAAACAAGAGAAAACTTCTTCCTTACCTTCGCTGTTAAATTTTAACGAGTCTAGGAAAGTTAAATCGGATCCCTCTTCATTTTTTAACATGATTGAAGAGACGGGAAAATAATGCTTGATAGTGTCACTGATTTGTGGATTTAATGAGCCCGAACTAGTACATGCTCAGTTGGTGTTTTCACATTTAGGGAGTCTGAAAACTCCAAAGAAGACTCCAGGGGGGTCCTTTTTCATCCAATTTAGTCTCCTAAGGCCGAAAAAGTATAAAACATACCACAGAAGAACTCTCTTAACTTCCGTAGAAGAAAAGGTGAACCTTTTTCGTACTTAGTTAGGGAGATCCGAAAAAGGTTAAATTACCACCTACCCAATGCTCCTTCCAAAACAACATAAAATAGCTTGAGTTTTACGAGTGTGAAGGAAAGCAAGATCACTCAGAAAGATCCATTTGATTACGAGAAATGGGACTTACAACAATAAACTCGTTGCTTTGTTCTTAAGTGTTTAACGAGCATGACAAAGACACCAAGTACACTCAGAATATTTTTCATGTTTAGGTATAGAGCACGAAAAAGAGAAAACTAAGCTCATACCGGGTGTTCCTTTTCCGTAAATTTAGTCCCTCAGGTCTGGAAAATTGATAAACCTATACCTGAGAATACTCTTCTCAATTCGAAAAGAAAAGAGAGCGATCCTTTCTCGTATTACTCCACATGGTCCGAGAAAGAGATAACCTACCACCAATGTGGATGCCTGTTCACATATTCTTAATGAGCTTGAACAGACGAGTTAACTCGACAGTCAAGTCTGTTTTGAAGGAGTCAAACCTGGGCCTAAAGAAACTCCATAAGGACGGGGAGTCCTATAAAAGGATAGCTTGTAAAAAGAGATTCGAAAGAAGCTCTATTTGGCGTGAAAAATAGCTAAAAGGATACCCCTGTACCTGAAACAGTTGCGGCATGAGTACCAAAGAACAACATAGGCTTGGAAGAAAGATACTCATGAAAAAAAAGGTCCTATCCACGGAAGAACAATGGTAAAAACGGGGAACTAATGGTTTATAATACCATAGTCCGTGGAAAAATGTTGAATGCTAAGGTTAATATGGATAGAATAAAGAGGCCAAAAATGTATTGGAAATGACAAAACCACCATATTAGAGAAACAACACTTTATAATGGTGAAAAACCTCTTTCAAAGGAAAAAAGAAATATGGTATTAGTTGAATGGATTTTCAAACTATAGAAAAAACCCACTTAGAGAAATAAAATTTCTATAAATAATTGAAATCAAAACAAAACTCACCATTTGAAATTTTTAGCCATAAAAAGCAAGTTCTTCCCTCTACCTTTGTTCGATTGTTGTGGACAATCTAACCGACGAAATCAAATTCCACAAGTTGCAGGTAAGCCTACACCCTGAGCTCTTCATTTTGATCCTAGCAATTATTAATTTGGAGTCCGAATTTCATTGTTAAAAGCATCCTGAAACATGTCACGGCGCGTACGCGGGTTCATAGTGTGAAGACTTGCATACACGCATTCTGTATGCAAGTTGCCTATATAGACAATCGCGTACAGTATGCGACATGTATAACTATATATTCGCGTGTACTGTGTGAAGGATAAAAAGCTAAATATGATTAAAAAATTTAGAATTTTTCTATGAAATGATTGAATCAAATTACTTGTTTTGCTAGGTGTAAAGATGGTTTTGGAATGGAGGGAATGGGAGCATGAAACAATGGACCAAGAAGCGCTCCAAAGTGCGCCCACTATACATGCATTGCGAACAAGTGGGCTATTAAAGTTCTTTTGCACATCACCCATGTGGGCCAATGTCCGCCTACTTGAGTTCATGATAAATTATTGGAATCATGATTTGGGGATGTTCGACCTACAGGGTGAGACCTTGGAGATTACTACTGAGGACATCTATTTCATTACCGGTCTGTCACGACGAGGAGCACCGGTCAACTTAGAGGGCACCGGCAGGGGCGGTGACCCTTTAAGTGTTCAGAACTATATAGACGTGTTTTGCACACCAGGTACCCAAAAGAGAGGGAGCTATGTCCCTATTGTACATATCTGTGACTTTAATCTATAGGTACTTGCGAGCACCATCGTGAGGATTTCAGGATCCTCCTCATTACATTTGGCTACACGGAACCAAATGAGGCTGGCAGTGGACTATTTTCATGGTGCTCTCTATGATTAGTGTTCAGGAGTTGTCTCTATCATGAAAAGACAACTGTCCGATTGCAAGAGAGGAAGGTGAAAGAACTTTGGTTATGCGAGCATATTGGTTGCCTTCTTATTTGAGAGAGTACCAGGGTTAAGCCCCGCCATACCTCTACCGGTCCGATCTCCACGTCAGCCGAGGCTGAGCAGGTGGGGAGACATAGTACATAGTGTATACGATGATGATTTCTATATCTGGTGGGAATGACAGCTACCAGCACTGGAGCAGTTTCCATATGCCAGCATGGGATTTCGAGGTGACCTGGACCTTGTCCTCTCTCCAGGAGGAGCATGGGGAGAGCTAGGTAAAAAAAAAAAATTATCATTTTTTTTTTATAAATTTTATGAAGTTTAAAATGATAGATATATACATATGTACAAGTCTTAATCCTATAAATGTGTCAAAATGCAGATATTGGACCGGTCCGCCCTGAGGGGCATCCACGCATGTTTGTTTGTCCTGTCATAGACGAAGATCTAGGATTGATCAGGGTTCTAGAGGGGAAGTTGGCCAGGCTGACCCAAAGGGTTCCTACCTTACGGATAGATCATATACCGACTGCCATGCAGGAGTTTGTTGTTGGAGTTCCACTGGTCTGGTTACGTCTTTTCAGGCGAGTGGTCAGAGCGGTGCTTGTATACATAGAGGCTGTGGAGGCTATCGAAGCCGAAGAGGCTGAGGAATCTAGAGTACACAGGGACCATGGGGACCAAGGTGGTCCAAGTGACCAGGGTGGTCCTGCGTAGATCTAGGACATTTTGATGGACTGCGATCCACATTTTTGTATATTTTTGTATACGACGGGATCTGAGGATCAGACTTGACGTATCTATGGATAGATATTTTACATATATATATTTTGTTGTTGGCGGTTTATTTACAAATGTTTTGTATATGTGTGCTGTATATATTTATGAGATGTGTGTTAGATTCCAATCTAAAATGTAATTAGCATATGCATCAGTCAATTGATTCTGATTTCGTTGGAATGTGATTGAATATAATAACTTCAAAATTTATTTCCAGTAACCGAATTTGCATGAACTGATGTAATATAATAGGATTTCGTACCTGATAAGCTTGATTGAGCTGGGAGACCAGTAGCTAAGAGTCTAGACGAAATTCAAGCTGGGTGATACCACGTGACAAAGCATCCCATAGGAGCTCAATTACAGCCCTATACTCAGCAACATTATTAGAAGCAAGACCTAAACAAGCGCTTCCCGCGGAAACAAGCTGTCCTGAGGGAGAGTAAATAACCCATGCTACTGAAGCTACGTTACAAGTGTGATGGCTGGCGCCATAAGCGAACCCTATATACCTTTCAGAAGACATCTACAACAACCAGCAGATAATATAAAAAACAAAACCGACAACCTAATGTACATAAAAATACATACAATAAAAATACAGGAAAAAGTGCTAAGCCTAAGCATAGTACTTTTTCAGGTAGAGCCCATTTCTAGGCTCAGGAAGCTTATTCCCATCAAAATCAACTAACTCATATGCACCCTTCTTCAAAACTTTCGACACGACATAAGGTCCTAACCACATGGCCTTGAATTTTCCTTCCCCCAGGGGTTCTTTGTCTTGGTCCCAAAGCAAGACAAGTTCCCCTTCAAAGAAAACCCAAGGTTTGACCGATTTATCATACTGAGTTTTGACCCTATTTTTATGAGCTTTATTAGCGGTCAGCGCATCTCTACACTGTTCATCCAGGTGTTCTAAATGTACTAGACGTTCCTCAAGCTCCATCGTATCAAGTAACACATGAATAGATATTTTTAAAGATGGAATCTCACACTCAATTGGAGTAACTACTTCCACTCCATGAACGAGTTGGAAAGGGGAGAAACCCGTAGCAGTTTTTACATTGGTTCGGTAGGCCCAAAGAGCAGGATATAGCATGATGTGCCAGTTAGAACGGGCTGCATCAATTGTACGTTTAAGGATAGTTTTTAAAGTTTTGTTGACAGCCTCAACCTAACCGTTTGCTTGCAGATAGTACAAAGATGAATGTTCTTGTCTAAATCCGAGCATGGTAGTCAGTTCGGTCATCATGTTATTTTGAAAAAGACTGCCATGGTCAGTGACAATCACTTTGGGTATACCAAATCATGCTATACTCTGATTGAATACAAAGAAAGCTGTTGTTTCCCCATCGGCTTTAAAAGTAGGCATTGCCTCTGCCCATTTCGTAAAATAGTCAACAGCGACAATGATGTGTTTATGCCCCCCAGCTGAGGCTGGGTTGCATGTCACGTAATCAATCCCCCATTTCATGAAGGGGCCTACCGAGAAAACGGGAAATAACGGAGCAGGATGTGACCGCATTTTCCTGGTGTAAAGCTGACATGGATGATAGCGCTTCATGGCTTCCACACAATATTTAAAGATCGTGGGCAAGAAATAACTGGCACATAATATCTTCTGGGCCGTTGCTAACCCAGATAAATGACCCCCACACGCTACACTATGGGAATCATTTAGGACAATTTATGCTTCCTCATGGGTAAGGCATCAACGCAAAATGGAATCTACCCATCTTCAATATAATGTATCTCCTATGATGAGGTAGTTCTTGGCATGAAGGCGTAATTTACGTCGTTCCTCCCTTGAGGAAGCTGTAGGATACTTCAAATTCTGGAGATATATAATAATATCCCCATACCAAGGATCAGAGGTGGATATCAAGAAGATGTGCTCATCTGAGAATGAGTCATCTTCAGCTGCTACATCTTCTTCAGTAGGAAATTCTGCTATAAGTTCAGCAAAAACCAAGGACTTCTTAGACTTGGCGGACTAGAAATCCAAGTCAAACTCTTGGAGAATGACTATCCATTTGTTAAATTCCCCCCCAACAATCCATCGGGATAAAACATATTGAAACGGATTCACATCTGCCACTACTGTGGTGGTCCTTAGTAAAATGTAGTGACATAACCAATGAATAGCATAAACGGCTGCTAAGGCTAATTTCTCAACATGGGAGTATCTAAGTTCAGGTCCAGCCAAAGCATGGCTAAGATAATAAATGACATGCTCTACAAGCTTATCGTCCTCCTGGACTAGTACTACCCCAATGGTCGACTCAGATGCGGCCAGATATAATATAAAATCCCTAGAATAATCTGGCGGATGTAATAAGGGTACCAACAACAAAGCTTTATTCAATGCCTCGAAAGCAAGTTGTGTGGTTTCATCCCATATAAATGGGGTGTCCTATTTGAGCAGGCGCATGAAACCCTTAGTAATCTTGGCATAGTTAACAATAAAACGTTGAATAAAATTAGACTTTCCTTGCAGGCTTTGAAGTTTCCTGATAGAACGAGGAGGAGGCAGATTTACAATGGCCTCAACTTTCAAAGGATCCACCTGGATGCCTCTACTAGAGACAATGAACCCAAGCAATCTTCCTGAATCGACACAGAATACACACTTGTGGGGATTCAAGCGGATTTTATAATGTCTGCATCTCTCAAATATCAACCGTAAATGATCTGGATGTTGAATCCTCTTACGAGAATGTGTAGGAAGATCATCAAGGTATGGTTCGACAATGGATTTAATATCATGGAAAGCAAAGTTCATAGCCTGTTGAAAGGTTTCCCCAACATTTTTCAATCCAAAGGGCATTTTCTTGTACGTGAAGGTACCCCAAGGACAAATGAAAGCAGTTTTATGTTGGTCTTCTGGTTTTATTTGAATTTGATTGTATACAGAGAAACCATCCATAAACACCTTATAACCAAAGGTATGGGGTTACCAACATACTCATAAAACTTGCAGGAAATCGACTCTAGAGTACAAAAAAGGAAATAGGAGGATAGAAAAGAATCACCTGATACACGACGGTTGATCATAGCTTTGTCCTCTTCCGCTCTTGGATGTGATCCGAGATGTGGGTAGCCTTGTTCTGCCTAAAGGTAGATAACAAGTCCATTCAAAAATTATATCGGACCGAAAGTTGAAAGTGGCTAAGAAATGCACTAGCCAAGTCCCAAAAACTACTGAAAGCAACAGAAGGCAATTCAATATACCATTTTGTCGTGGTACCTGTTAAGGTTCTCTAGAACAGCCTCAACCTAATTGAATATTCATTCAGTGAATTTGAAGAACACCATAAATGGAATGTGGTGGCATGAGCCCCAGGATCTTCACCGACTTTGCCCTCGAATTTAGGGATGTCCGATGGAAATTTGGTGGGAACAGGTGGCCACAAGGGGTCATGCCTTACTGGGTCATTCATCAATTTTGACAAATCTGGAAAATTTAAGGTTGCCAGGAACAAAATTTTGGGGCGAATCGGGGTACTAAATGTGCCATCTTAGGGATTAGAGGGACCTGCCCCTGAATTCCCATAGCTAAAAGTGGGGTTGCCCCCTGCCACCGATTGCGAAGTGGGTAGAGTACTCTGAAACGGATTCCATCCATAAGCCACATGATTGTGTGTGGGAGGTGCAGTATAAGAAGTTCGAGCCGTCCCAATAGAAACAGGGGTTTGAAAGACAGGAGCCGGTATCCCTTCGCTAAACAACGAAAAGGGAGAGCTCATAAACAGGACCGATATCGAAGTTTGGAAACTTTTCCCATCAGAGGTGTTGTTCCCAAATTGCACTCCTACGTAGGAAGGTGATGGGCCTACGTATGGAGTGGATGGGGGAATGTGCCCCCCATTCCAAGGAAATCCTTGGACGAACGTCGAGGATCCTACTGGACCACTCTGGGTAGTATATGGAAAGGAAGAAGGAATAGTAGGTATACTAGGGATCCCAGTAACCATATCACCAGAAGTACCTACTAGGTTTGAGTGAACCGATGGTTGAACCACCCGGCTCGTTGGAGTCAAAGGTGTAGAAGGTATACTAGATCTAGGGGCACTTACCGGGGAAGGTAGTACCCCTTCAACCGGAATGGCTGAGGTGAACACAAAAGAACTTTCCCCCACAGAAGACATAATCCTACCCATAGGGACACCTAAAACAGGTGAATCAAAAGGTCTAACCTGAACGATCATAGGATCGTTTAAATCAGTCAAGGGTGTGTTAAAATTTCTCACAAACTCGTCAGTCTACAAGTATTCTATCTCAACTGTATCAAGATCAAAACGGTTAGCTATAAGTTCTGGTTCACCAAGAACTTCACTTATTCCTACCGGTTCAAATGAACCATCCATGTCCAATCTCTGCCTTTGGGGTGGAGGTGGAGGCTCCAATGTAATGAGAGGAGGAAGGTTTCTCAACCTTCTTGACCTTCTTATAGGTTGGTCCTTCATGATTGAAAGTTTGACAAATCAAACCCTAAGGCCAACTAAACACAGGAAAAACAACAGAGCATACACTATAAAAATCCTAAAGCCTCAAACAATCAATCAAGGGTGAAAGATGTACTTTCCCGAAGAAATCTGAAGAACGATTACTTGGTGTCCTTGAAGTGGTTCTTAGGCACAAGTGGAGGAATCACCCAACCGCCCTCCTACACTCACAACAAGGGTTACCTTCCAAGCTCGTCCAAGGTGAACTAGAAATAGCCTTCCGGTTTACCTAGGTATGAACCCTAAATGTGAAGAGACTAAAGGCTACCTTAGCTATACCAACAGTCTGGGGGGACAGTCGCAAGCCTGACTCGTACGCATGGGCAGGGTAGCTGAGCCTGAAACTCTGTCTAGGACAGAATCCGTAGATGCATAAAAGTTCTGATTTACATTTTGACAAAGAATTAGAGGGTTATCTCCTCAGTCCAATGCCTCCACGCGGCCTCGTGCTTGACTCCCGTTTGAGAGGATCTTCCCATATACAATTGATAAAGTCAAGGATTTACCTAAAGAAAGGTCCACTACGTCTGAATTTTAAAACTTATGGGAAGTTTACACTTCCTATCCCACAAGTCTAGCCTAAGCTAGTAGGTGAAAGGCCCCTAAAAATAAAAATTACTAGTAAATTTTAATTATTGCGTTCATTTTAAAGGGTTGTTTCTTACTCAGAAGGAAATGGAGTGATGAACTATGGTGTTCTTTGACTTGATAAAAAAATAAAAAAATAAAGGTGTATTTTTTCAAAGCAAATTACCACTATTAAAGCAAACTTCTTTTTCTTTTTGTAAATATATATTGATGAACAAATGGAAACGATAAAGAGAAACTAAGACTATGTTTTTTGTAGTTTTTGAGATTATATTTTAAAATTGAAATGAAAACTACTTATGCAAAAGCTTGACAATGTTTTTCTTTTCACTTTTAAAATGCTCAAACTCTACCATGCACCTAAAATGCACTAAACTTGAGTATACTTGGATCTAATCAACTGTATAAAATAAAAAAACTGAAGTAAACAGGTCAAAAGAACCAAGAATCAACCAACAAAGGGAGACCGGGAACCCTAGCTTGGGTGTACACAATGACAAAATATCACTGTAAACTCATAAAGGTAAGTGAGAAACCAACCACTATCAAAAAGATAGACTGGAAAAACAATGCCCAAAACCCTGATCACTGATCCGAATAGAGACACTTCACCCTATAACCCAAACATGCCAAGCTACTTCAACATGCAAACAGAAGACAATCCAACCAAAAGAAACCCAAGGGCTCTACGAAAAAGCACAAAGTGTGGTCACCAAGGTCTTCAGACAAACAACACAGTATCCATAAAGAAATCCAACTAACAAACAGGAATTACACAAAGAGAGGGACAAGCAAACCCTATCCTAAAAAATCCCTATTTCCAGGCTTGTACACGACTGTGTATAAGGACAACTCGCGTACTGTACGTGACTGTCCAAGAGAGCAACCCGCGTATGCAGGCCTCTGTACGCGAGCAACCCGCGTACAGGTACAAAATTTTTCTCAAAAATAAGAAAAATCCACAAGGCTTTCAAACACTCTGATAAGCATGAACCAGGATAAAATACTACGTACAAAATTTAAAGCAAAGACTGGTCATGGGTGACAAAAACAACCTACAGCAGTCTGGGCTCCCCAGCGGAGTCGCCAGTTCTGTTGTACAGGAATAAACACCTTATAACCGAAGGTCTGGGGTTACCAACATACTCATAAAACTTGCAGGCAATCGACTCTAGAGTACATAAAAGGAAATAGGAGGATAGAAAAGACTCACCCGATACACGATGGTTGATCCTAGCTTTGTCCTCTTCTGCTCTGCTTCTCCTCCAAAGCCTTCTGGGATGCTTCTCTTTCACCTGTCAAGAGCAACTCCTCCAAATGCAAGATGATACATGTATATAAAACCGGTTAGATAAATCATATACAAAGTGCTTAATCATAAGTATTCTTCAAACCATGATACATGAAAGACATTCAAGACACATATGGAAGAAGGATTCTCTTTATTAACAATAATGAATGAGTTTAGATTACAACCCAACGCCTAAGACAAGGACTCCTCTGCAACCAAAGGATTCTGAGTTCCACTGTTCCAAATACTTATGAATAGACTCCACCAGCATAACTTTGCTCTCAAGTATATGTGATTAATACCCTCCCCAAGGCCTTTATTTATACTTGGTGAAATAAGGCAGTTTCGAGGGTTGAGGAGGTTGAGACAGTTAAGGTGATTATGGTTAAGGGCTTAACAAATCTCAAATAATCGTGATTTATTATTTTTAATGTCGAAGGAAGGTGTACGCGGGTATTAATACTGGCCACTCGCGTATGACATGCAAATTGCTCTAAGGGTAACCCGCGTACAAATCTGTACGCGAGATGCAATAACTGATACTCGCGTACAACATGCGAGTTGCATATAGAAAGAGTCGTGTACAAAACTTGACATATTTAAAGGTAAAAATAACCAGCTGGATGGATGATAAATGTAGTTCATAATATGCCCATCTATAATGTTTTAGGCAACCCTCAATCCATAAATGTCCTTTTGTGTGCCAACATAAGGAATGTCGGCACTCGGACGGAGAGGTGCCATTCAGGTGGATAACAAACCCTACCCAAATTATGTGTTTTCAACTCTAAAACGTTATTTTTTCCTTTCAACATCGGTCTAAACGTCGAATTTGGAACCCAAATGTAGTAGTGAGTAGTAACAAGATCCAATTTATTCACAATGTCTTAAAAGGAAAAATTATTTTCACTACCATTGTCCATATTTAGATGAAATGGATGATTTTGTACCCATATATGTGTATGGAATATGCATTCTCTTTTCTCTTCGTTGATGATGGTTGAGTTTGTGACGGTTCTCAAAGTTGATGCAAATAGAGTTGAAGAGTCTAGGTTAGATTCCTTGATATCTTTGTCGGTTGATATTGAGTTGTAGGTAGACATCTGTGCCAAAATTCTCATCCTATCTTTGCATTTAGATGCATGATGCCAAGTTGAATTGTGGTAATCACACCATTTCCCTGTAGGGTTTTTTTTTTGTTTTCCTTTTTATTTATTAGATGGATTCTTACCATGATCCTACTTATGTGAAGTAGTGTGAGTAGACCATTTTGAACTGTTAGAGTTAGTAGTCAATTGAAGTTTATTGTCGAAAGGTTGACCTGTTAGTTTGGTTAAGAACTGTCCTTTTCCCTTCAATTTTCCATAAATATTTATGGCATAATGGAATGCTTCTGTGAGAGTGCCAATAGCGAGGAATTCCATCTCTATTTGGATATAAGTATTTAATCTGATAAACTTCAAAACAAGTAAATTTTATTCCTCCCTAACACCAATTCTATACATTAGTCAGTGGAATTCATCAGTATAACTTTGTACAATTTGATCTTTCCATTATATTAACAACTTCCATTTCTTGTATTGGTGTTCTATGTACTTGGGTGGATAAAATTCCCTCCTAAAATGTTCAACAAATTTATACCATGTGTCGACGGGGGACCTTATTCTTCTCGTTTAGTCAAAATATTTTCCCACTAGCAATGTACAGAATTCGATATTTTTAGAGATGAAATGGTGAATTTATCATCCTTAGAAAGTTGATTCACATAGAAGTAGGACTCTAATTGTTGTGTCTAGTTTTCTACAGATTCTGCATTATTATTTCCATTCAAATTCGGTAAGCCCAAGTTCATTTGTACCTTAAATGGGATAAACATGTCAATGGTATATCTCATTGAGTTGCTACCCAAATTCGATCCCAATGAACTAGTAATTTGAGCAAGGATCTCATTGAAATGATCATACATTTCAGTTTAATACCAAGCATGTATTTTCTCTATGAGTTGTTTAGTTTCACTATGGGGATTTTTTCTCTCTATTTCACCTTCCATTCTCGATATAAGGTTTTGAGAAGAAAAAATCTCATAGGTTGAAGGTAGAGCCAAGTTAAATAGTCAGGCCTTGGAGTGTGTTTAAACATGAATAAGTTTTCTCAATATGTAATTAGTGTTTAAGAAAGGCTATAGCAAACTAGAGTGCTCTGATACCAATGATTTGTGTCGTTGATAGAGTTGACGAGAGAACAACATAGATAAATAAATGATTCAAGATCTGCTATGGAGGAAGCAAATAATACTTAGATTAAATAAGAAAACCAATGTAGATAATTGACAAATAGAAAAGACCGAAATCAATAGACAACTTATCACATGAAAATGCAAGCAAGGAATTAATAACAGAGAAACCCTAAGGGTGAAACTCTTGTTTTGTTGAGAATTCATTTATGGGATGTTGGTCCCTTAAGTCCATAAGATATCCTTTTATCAAGGTATACTGATTCGAAATACTCTTTTCCATTAATGGAAGTTAAAAGAAGGAACCACGGGGAACCAATTGACATTTCTCTTTCATAACCCATCTTAGTGCATTCAATAACATGGAACCTTTCATATTCAATCTTACATGAATATATACAAATTTGACAGATGCTTGGGTTCCTACCCTCTACGTTTCAGTTACAAAGAATTATCTATAATTTGATTGAGGAGACCAGCCATATTCTTCCCATCCATTAGCTAGAATAAGATAGAGAGAACCATTTCCATGTTGATGGTGTTTTCTCGATGCCTTTTGATTGTTCCAAATGTTGGTTGACATGTGTTGGAGACATAAGTTCCACAAGGAATGTATGATGAATGAATCTTATATAATATTACATGTGTTGAATTATCTGTGACATTGACTGAGTCAATGGATCAACTGATCCACACAGTCGATTGAATCGATGCGACTCAGATTTGACTAAGGAGTCAATTGGGACTATGCATTAGTCAATGGCATCAATCAAGCCATGGAATGCATCATAAAGGAAAGAAGCCATGAATATATAAATATTGTTAGAATATGTTAATTCATTCATGTGAAAATACAAAATGAATAATTTGGTTAAGAGGTGATAATTCTAATGAGTATTTACACTCATGGTATGAAATTTTATATTAGTGAAAGTAAAATTTCACACTCGATAACTTTGTGTAAGATCATAGTGTGTTGGATTTAATAAAGGGAATAATGTTTCACAAGCATTTAATAGTCTTCCGGTTGATAGTCAATTATTGAAGTATAACCTCTTTCTTAACACTAAAGAACAAATGATATGCATGAATATTGATAAATTATCAAGTTGTTTTTAAATGTGCAGTTAGTAAGTAAAAAGTTGTAGGTAGAAGATGATTGAGATATGACGAAGAGAATAAGTCCATAGAAAAGACCAAATTCTACAACTACTATAATCAAATATGCATTAGGATTAATTAAAAATACTCCCTTTGACCACCATAGTCTAATTGTCATTTCCTAGCTTAGGTGTTGATTGCCACCTCACTAGTGCCATGGGGGACTCATCTAGGGCCCACCTAACACTTGATGCACCAGTTTGCATGATTTTAGGATATATAGAGGCCAATGCATATAATTTAGGATCCCACACTAATTCATGGGAGTTCATCATCAGTTCACCCTAGTATGTGTTGAGTTATCCTCAGAAGAGCATCAATTAGTTCATCTCCAGTTAGTCTAGTGACACTTTTCCTTGATTCAAGCAAGTTAGGTTCCTTTTCCTACCTACCTTGTTCAGTTAACTGACTATGAACTGATTTAGATTAGTGATCTCTCAATGGTAGTTTTCACACATTGAGTTAGCACTAGAGACATTCCAAGTTGGTGAATTCAAATACTACCTAGTGTATTTGAATTCTCCCTATTGTATGACCATTATATTATAGATAGGTTAATGATCATTTATGTAATGTTATTCTAACCAAATTTTGTCTTTTGGTTGTTCAATTTTCACCATGATTATTTGATTAGTGTACGTTGAATTACTTCTCTCTCCTAGAACCTTCTTTCACAGTGAATTCATTCAGGGTCGAGGATTTGTTCGAGGAGCTAGTCGGCTATTCCAACTACACTCATTAGTTGGGTAGTTTGACTAGACTCACTAGTCAAATAATTGTATATTAGGTCAACCTCATAGGTCATTTCGGTTGGTTGAACCGACCGGTAGTTTCTGTAACTATTTTGTAAACATGATATATATAGGTTGTTGTGCTAGATAGATACTCGATTCAATTTATTGTATGAACCCACATGTGTACTACAGTAATATAATATGTTATTATTTCTACCATTCTTGTCTCTTGTTTTGTTATTGTTATATGATTCTTTATGTGTATCATTGGTAACCTTGTAATCTGATTGATTACCAAATTGGTTATGTTGATGGTGGTACATATACTGATGAAGTGACTATGACTAGATGATTGTCAGATTTTTAACATTAAGCTAGCATTATATTAGGATATTTAACTGGGAGAATAATAAGCACAACAATCAAACACAAGAGACAATGAACACAGAGTTTTTCCTCGGGGAAACCATAAATGGAGAAAAAACCATAACTTCCTCAGAGATAGAATAAGCACCAAAAGTAAAACCCAAAAATAGTAAGATGATCTCCTGACAGCAGTAGCCTCTTTCTTTCTAGCCCCAACATCTTCTTCTTCCTTAGCTATGCGCTACAACTGAGTGTGAGTGAGTGTGTGATAAATAGAGAGACTCACTCTCTATTTATACTAATTCTTGACTTGAAAATAACTCACTAGAGCTGAATTCATTAGGAGAGTCTAATAACCCTAGGGCTCCGGAACTGTGGGGACTTTAACCCTTGATCAATAGGAGGGTTACCCATTATGACTTGACATGAATTGTTTACATTATAGAACCTCCCAATAGGAACATCGGGGCATGACATGAATCAAATACATTACATACACATACCGGAATAAACGTCGGGGTACAATACATAAGATATATGGATGAATACATTCCGAAGTTACAAATACATTAACACTCCCTCTTAACTAGGAAGGTATTCTCTCGACACAATTTATCAGCACAAGTCTTCTTCTCTGTATCATCTGGATCATCATCGAGTCCTCGTCATCTTCAAATCATCTTCATCTTCAAGTCATATTCATCTTCGGATCTGGATCATCACTCGATCTGGATCATCACTGGAACATCATCACTAGATCTGGATCATCACTCGATCTGGATCATTACTACTGGATCATCATCATGGGTGCTATCTCATGATTCTTCTCGTCACAGGAAGTTCTACAGAGCCATCCCTTTTTCATGTTGGTTGTATACCTAGCCTCCATGTAGGTCTTCTTCAGCGCTTATATCTGACCCTAAGTCAGAATGTCCCGCCCAGCACTTACATCTGACCATGAGAGGAACACATCCAGCACCATGTCATAAAGGCATGCCCAACACTCACATCTGACCATGTGGGAACACATCCCACGACCCTGTCAAAAATGCCTAGTACTTACATTCACTAGCATGATAGGACACACCTACTGTCATCTGTGAAAAGGCACAACACTCACATCCATCAGCATGATAGGGAACACCTACTATCATCTGTGGAAAGGCTCAGCACTTACATCCACCAGCATGGTAGGACACACCTACTACCATCTATGGACAGAAATAGCACTTACAATCACCAACATGGTAGGACACACCTACTACCATCTGTGAAAAGGCACAACACTTACAATCACCAGCATGGTAGGACACACCTACTACCATCTGTGAAAAGGCACAACACTCACATCTGATCATGTGATAACACATCCCACAGTCATATCAGAATGGCCCTCAGTCCCAGACTGAGCTTTCCTGATAACTAACCAAGTTCCTCCATTCTCCCAGAGAATGGAATTAGCCCTTATATCTGATCAAGTGGGAACACATCCCTCAATCACATTAGAATGGAAATGCACTCATATTTGATCATGTGAGAACACATCCCACAGTCATATCAGAATGGCCCTTAGTCCCAAACTGAGCTTTCTTGGTAATTGACCAGGTGCCTCCATTCTCCTAGAGAATGGCATCAATCCTTACATCTGATCAAGTGGGAACACATCCCTCAATCACATCAGAATGGCCATTCACTCATATCTGATCATGTGAGAACACATCCCACAGTCATATCAGAATGTCCCTCAGTCCCAGACTGAGCTTTCCTGGTAACTGACCAGGTGCCTCCATTCCAAGAATGGAATTTAGCACTTATATCTGATCATGTAGGAACCAATCCTACAGTCACATCAGAATGGCTCAGCACTCACATCTGACATGGAAGGAACCAATCCTCTCACCATGATAGAATGGCTTAACCCTTACATCTGACCATGGAAGGAACCAATCCTCTCACCATGTCAGAATGGCTCACGGACTCATCACTTCCCTTTGGAGGGAACCTCGATCTAGAGAATACCAAGATTCTCCCTGAAGTATTCAAACTTCACTCTGGCTAATGGCTTTGTCAACACATCAACTATCTGTTCATCCATCACAACATACTAGAGCTTCACTACTCCTTTTTGCACCATATCCCTGATATAGTGATATTTGATCTTGATATGCTTCGACTTGTCATGGAACACTGGGTTCTCTGACAACTTCACACAACTTTGGTTGTTGCAATATATACAAGTAGCATCTAACTGGAGATCAAATAAATCATATAGTAGCTACATTAGACATACTACCTCACAACTAGCTAAACAAGCTGTGACATACTCTGCTTCAGCTGTACTCAGTGCCACACAGGACTGCTTCCTGCTAAACCCAAGAGATCACACCTGGTCCCATACTGAAGCAAAACCCTGAAGTGCTCTTCCTATCGATGGCACTGCCTGCCCAATTTGAATCAACATAACCTTCCAGGTTAATATTCTGATTCACCTCATACTTGAGCCCATAATCAACTGTACCCCTCAGGTACCTCAGAATATGCTTTGCAGAAACCAAGTGAACATGTCTCGGATCTGTCAGGAACTAGCTCAAGGTGTTCACAGCAAAGCAAATATCTAGCCTCGTGTTCGTCAAGTACATCAAGGACCCAATCATCTGATGATACATCATAGCATCAACCACTTCTGATGAAGAATGACTCAATAGCTTCAGGTTTGATGCCATAGGTGTGGTCATGGCCTTGCAATCCATCATCCTGAATCTCTTCAGGATATCTACCATATATTTCCCTTGTCCCAGGGAAATTCCATCTGCATTC
This sequence comes from Pseudotsuga menziesii, assembly GCA_001517045.1. Taxonomy (NCBI): domain Eukaryota; kingdom Viridiplantae; phylum Streptophyta; class Pinopsida; order Pinales; family Pinaceae; genus Pseudotsuga; species Pseudotsuga menziesii. Next base: position 307,769 of record LPNX010897916.1, read on the forward strand.
TACCACACCTCCATGCCTAGAAAATAATGCATCATACCCCAAGTCCTTCATTTCGAACTTAGTAGCAAGCTTCCTCTTCGTATCATAAATCAACCCATCCATACCTGTTACAAACAGATCATCTACATACAGTAGGTGCATCACTGGGTTGCCATCTTCAACCTTGTAGCAAAGGTTGGAATCTGCTTTACTCTTGGTAAAGCCCAAACTGGATAGAAAGATGTCAATTCTACCATACCATGTCCTGGGTGCATTTTTCAAACCGTACATTTCTTTCTTCAATCTACACACATGAGTCTCCCTGTCATGTGTCTCAAAACCGAGTGGCTGCTCCACATACACTTCCTCTTCCACTACACCATTCAAGAAGGCAGTCTTG
>LPNX010897916.1:308209-319829 GCA_001517045.1 Pseudotsuga menziesii
CCAGAGAAAGTACTGATATGATGGAAGAGTATCTGGCTACAGGTGCAACAGTTTCTTCATAATATATTCCTTCTTTCTAGGAGAAGACACGAGCAACAAATCTTTCTTTATATTTTTCTATGCTTCCGTCTGCAGCATGCTTGATCTTGTAGATCCATTTGGAAGTTACAACTAAATTCCCTTATGGTCTTGGGAAAACATCCCAAACATCATTCTTCATGATCGATTAATACTCTTCGATCATAGCATCCTTCCATTCTTTCCTTTTTGTTTCTTCTTCATAGTTGGAAGGTGCTTTACTGATGAAATCACATAATAATGCTACATACTCAGAGCAAGACCTGGTCCTCTTTCTTTCTCTATGATTCTCTTCTGGAGCCCCATATCTTTCTGCAACTTGGATAGATTCTCGTACCCAAGAAGGTTTCCTCTTATGAGGATTCTTCTCCTGAGGTGGATCTACAGGTTCTTAAGGTTCTTCAAATTCTCGATATTCTTCTTGAATTTTTTCGTTCATGGTTGTGTCATGAATTATGGGTGCTTATGTTTCTTCAGGTTCTTCAGCAGGCTTCTTTCTGGATTTGTTGTAGGATGAGTCTTCGTCAAATGTCACATCCCTGCTGATTTTGATCTTCTTGAATCCTGGGAAGTATATTCTATAAGCTTTCGAGCTTTCAGAGTATCTCACAAATATACCATTCTTTCCTAAAGGATCTAATTTTGTCCTTTTTTCTTTTGGAATGTGTATGTACACTGGATATCCGAATATTCTGAGATGGCTGACTTTTGGTTTCTTACTGGAAAATACTTCTTCAGGTGTCTTGTTCTCGAGTACTCTGTGTGGAGTACGGTTCTGTACATACACCGTTGTTCTAGCAGCTTATACCCATAGATGCATGGGAAGATCTTGATCATGAAGCATTGCTCTTGCAGCTTCCATGATAGTTCTATTCTTCCTTTCTGAAACCCCATTCTGTTGTGGATTATATGGAATGGATAACTCCCTCTTAATCCCAGAGTCTTTGCAGAACTCTTTGAATTCATTTGATGTGAATTCTTTGCCATTATCTGATCGAAAGGTCTTGATCTTCTTTTCAGTGTGGTTCTCAATCAAGGATTTGAATTCCTTGAATTTGTTGAAAACTTCATCTTTGTTCTTTATGAAGTATATCCATGTCTTCCTAGAAAAATCATCAATAAAATAAACATAGTATACATACCCGCTTAGTGAACTTGATGACATTGGACCGCATACATCAGAGTGGATTATTTCCAAGATTCCTTTTGCCTTGCTCTCGCTACTTGGAAATGTCTTCTTTGTGTTCTTTCCTTTCGCACATTCTTTGCAGACTCCATCATGTTTTGCTTGAACTTTTGGAAGACCTTCAACAGCTTTTCTTGCAAGTGGTAGTGCTCTGTAATGCACATGTGCAAGCCTTCTATGCCAAAGTTCATTTGGCTCTACTGTGTCATGGACCAGGGCTTGTTCTAGATGACCCTTCAATTTGTATAGACCTCCCTCTTCTTGCCCAATCACTACTGCATCATTAATAGTATTTTCCTTTGGCCACATGATAACTTGGCCATCTATAAATGCAACCCTCACACCATTTGCATCTAATGCAGATATGGAGAGGAGGTTCTTCTTTAGTCTTTGTACAAACAATACATCCTTCATTGTCATAGACTTTCCAGAGTCTAGCTTATAGGAGGATTCCCCACTACCTTTTATTGGATACCGGTAGTCATCTCCAAGTTTCACCTTGTGTGGTGATTCATGTTCTGATAGTTTCACAAAGGATTATTTGAATCCTGTCATATGTTTGGAAGCCCCACTGTCTATAAGCCAATCATTGCTTCCATGTGTAATGTTTCCCGTGAGAGAGAAAATCAAAACATATTCTTCATCGCTTTCATGCCTGATTCTCTTTGTGGAAGGTTCATCATCCTCTACAGCATGAGCATGATGTCTTCTCTTGTTTCCCTTCTTCTTGTGAGAAACATTTTTGTTTCTAAGACATTCTCTAGCATAGTGTCCTTTCTCGTCACATGTATAACATCTGATTCTAGACAAATATTTTCTAGTGTTATGAGAGTGCTTACCTTTGGGGTGATGAGAACTTCTTCTAGTTTTCTTGGAGTGTACCGTGAGAGCTTGATTTTTACTTCCCAGCTTTTCTTCTTGAGCTACTATTCGAGCTTCTTCTTGAGAGCATTATTCCCATAGTCTACTGAACTTGACTAACTTCTTTCTGGAACAGATTCCTTGAATAAAGGAGTCCCATGATCTAGGGAGACCATTCAAGGTGGTCATTACAATCTTTGCATTTTCCACTTCTTCATCTACTGCTTCCAGCTGTTCCTTGATCTGAGATACCCTTGTAAAGTAAGACTGGATGGTCTCTACATTTTGGATCTTTACATTCTTCAGTTGGTTTCTCAGAGTCATCTTCCAATTTATGTTCTTCCCTTCAAATAGTTTGGTTAGGGCATCAAACATAGCTTTAGGTTTATTTATGGAGGACACCTATGGTATGAGGTGATCCTTGATTGAATCAACAATAATCCTCTTAGCCATAACCAACTTCTTCTTGTGCAAGGCCTTAGCCTCATCCCCCTCTGGAACTGGAACCTCCTCATTGATATAGGATTCCAACTCATTTTCTTCTAGGACCAGGGAGATCCTATACTTCCAGGCTCGGAAGTTATCAGCTCCCTCAAGATTTTCATCAAGCTTGGTATGATGAGACATATTAACTGAGAACCTCAAATGGAAATACAAAAGATTTAGATCTTACCAGGTCAAGATGTCGGATCTGGATTTGGAGCCGAATTTCTACATTGCTGGTTCAAGAGCAAATTAGGGTTTGACTTTCCTGGAGTTCTGTCCAACCAAATTCTTTGATATTGATCTCTAGACTTCGATTTTGAGGAGGAAATCAATCCAGGCCTGGGCTCACTCAAAAATTCCGTATTTAATCGTGGTGTGGAGATAAAGGAAAAATCCCCACCATTTATTTATAGTTTTAGGTTTTTCGATTAAAATCGATGCCGATGGTATTTTGTTCTAGTCGACACATCATAATTTTGGACATCATGTAAATATGCAAATTAATTTAAAACTCACAACCAGCTATGTCAATGCAACAAATAATGAGATGGGGGCATGATTTCCTAAGGATAAGGGGGGGTGGAATATTTAACCTCTGATCCAATGGGGAAAATACAAGTGTCAAAAGGAGAACCCATCTAGCTAGCTACCAGCCACCTTTTTGTCTTACTCACCTTTTCTTGTCTTATTCACCAACCATTTAAATTCTCCAGGAATTAGTTGGGGTAGTTATTTCCTTGAGGGACGTGAGGCATGGGTAGCTGTAGAGGTGGTTGGAGCCATCATTCCTAGGCAGGTCCGTAGGTCATTACCCACACACATTCCCAAGGGATATCTCTCACCCATTATCCCTCACATGGAAAAGGGGAGCGGAGGACTCTCACTCACAGGCAATTGATTTGGTTTCCTCATGCATGAATTTTTTTTTAGGCACTTCGACAGTTGATTTTCACTCAGACGAGTGTTTTTTTCCCCAGTCCACCATTGTTCGTATTCTCCTACACGATTTTGGCATTTTTATTCCATTCTCCCATAGCTAGAAGTCGATTTTGGTTGTGCCCAACAGACTGAGGAAGAGAACACAAATTATGAGTGGGTGCTGAGCCATTTACACCCATGTGAAGCTATTTCTCATTTGGTGAAATCGATTTTGGTCCAGGGACCGTTTTTCCTCAATTGGCACCCTGATTTTGGATCCCATGATGTTTTCCTTTGAGCCAGAACTTGTGTATTGTTGTGTATTCCTATTTTGTTTTGATATGAACTGAATTGGGAGTGGAAATGGGGCCTGTCCAGCTTGATAAACCTAGTGTGTGAAGGAACCTCATAGACAGATCTAGGGGGCTGGTTTTCTTCTTTGCACACCCTGAATAGAGCTGGAAGGAAGGTATAGACCGAGGGACTATGTAGCATAGAAGGGGGTGCTTCCTTGTGTTAGGTGTGTAGATTTTCTAGAAGCCAAGATAGATTTGGTGCAGGTTTCCATAGCTCTGTGGTTGAGCTCACTAGCTTAGCAGTCACCCTTTCCATCTCCTTTGCAGCCTGATAAACCCAATTGTGTTGGCTTGGCTGATTTTTGTTGTATCCTTGTCTATGTATGAGCCTGCTAGTGTTCCTTATTCCTTGTGGGAATCATGCCCATCTCAGGGGTGGCAGTGCTACTGAGATATTGATGAGCACACTGGCCTATGGTTGGGTGGAACATTGCAGCGACATAGATGGTTGCAAGGAGAGCTTCGCTTCCAAGATGAGTATTCTTGTGTTTAAATCTCTGTATTTACATTTGATAATGAATTACAATGAACATGTGAATGGATGGAATGGATTTGCTTCCGCTATGTGTTAAATATTTATGCATCTATGCATGTTATTACTTTAATGTGTTTCATTTTATGTTCATGGGGCTAGTTTTCTTAGATTAGATAGCAGCATAGTCATGTCCTCTCTCTCTAGTAGAGGGGCAGGGACATGACACCCATACTTACAAGAATTACCAGAAAACCTTTGTACCAGAGTAGACAAAGACAGCGACCTTCATGATTTTATAAACCAACTTCCATCTATTTTCCTGAATGTTTAGTGAATAATGATAATGAAACCATTTATCACTTCAGATGCCCCATAACACATTCTATCCATTACACCAAATCCCATCCAACCACATTATTCTGCAATGAAAACACAAGTCATCGGAAATATTAAATCCACTTTCCAAAGAAATATGGATAAAAACGATGAAATTATGGCAGAGAAAATCTCTTCATTTATTCCACGCCCCATTGAAAACCCCCCAATTTGTAACCCACCTATCAAGGAAGTCGAACCTGCCATATCTGAAGAGCTTGTCTAATTTCTCAACCATGTCAAAGCAATAGAACCAAGCCAAGAAATGGTCGAAAATATCGAATCCGTCGACGCTAGCGAAACTTTCAAATCGCCATAAATTGTCAAAAATCCTCTGTCGACAGTTTCCATCCTGACTGTTCTAACATCAATTTCTGAGCAACCACCAGCTCTCCCTTCACCCAAACTACCTTCACCCACACCACCATCAAAAACATCACCTATCAATATTCCACCATAAAACCATCTAATAAATCCTATTGTATCTATCACAACTACTGAACAAATATAGGCTACACCTCCCTCAATTAAATAAATTGAAAGACAAAATAGAGAACAAGACCGGAGAAGAAGAAAAGAAAGAAAAGAAAGGAAGAAACAAGAAAAAGAGCACTATAAACAGCTACAATGGGCTCAACATCAGATACCCTCAGTGATTCACCTGGATCAATTAGGATCGACAATAATCAATCAACACACAAAAGGAAAGAGAAGAATAGCTAGACCTGTTGGTGGACGCAATCAATAAAGAGTCAATAATTAGAAGAGAGAAAAGTAAAGAACTATTACAAAAAATAAATACATCATACTGAATTCTTAACAAAGTGTGAAAATATGGCCAAGAAATTCATCACAATCCCGAAAGGGGTCGACACAAACAAACCATTGGATAAAGCATACCAACTGTTTAAAAGTGTCGTGTCGAACCTTCAAGCATAGCTAAAATAAAGGCAAGAGGAACAAGAAGAAGAGACTGTTGTGCTACTAAGAAATCAGTATACAACATTTTCAGCAACCTACAACGTGCTAGGACAGTACATATTCATAGAATCCAATGTGACAGAGGAAGTTTTGAGAAACGAGTACACGTACTATGGCCAAGTGTTTCAGCATGTATGGAAGAATTGTGATCTCATTAGTTCACTACAGAATCATCAAGCAAGCACCGAATAAATGGCACAAACAATTCATGACTAGTTCATGCTAGAAATGAAAAAACTAGAAAAATTGGAGAAGCAAGAGCATCAATGGATTAGCCAAGCCATACCAAGCCTCATCACTATCGACAAGATCCGACCTCATATGCAAATATTACTTGTAGCTGCTGAAGAAAAGGCACAAATTTTTGGGACCGACATGAGAAATATATTTAACATAGACATACATAAAAAGGTAGAGAACTTGTCAAGTATCACTACTTTAACCATAGAAATTCAAAAGGTGCTTTTCACTTGGGAAGATTTACAACATCATTTGTCAATTACTATAGAAGCTATTGTGGAATTCTGCATTCAACAACAACTGTCTATTAGGAAGCGCAACCCATAAAAGAGCATTATAGAATGACTCAAGACATATTTTTGTCACCTTCGTATTTCTTCAGGACAAAGAAATATTTTGTGATGGGGGAGATGTTGGAGGAGCTAGTAGGCTAAGCCAACTAGACTCACTAGGCTACTAATTGTAGATTAGGTTGACCTCATAGGTCGTTTCAGTTGGTTGAATTGATAGGTAGTTTCTGTAATTGTTTTGTAAACATATATATAGGTTGTTGAGCCAAATAGATACTCAGTTTGGTTTATTGTATGAACCGACATGTGTAATTGAGTAATATAATCTATTATTATGTCTACCATTCTTGTCTCTTGTTTTGTTATTGTTATATGATTCTTTATGTGTATTATTGGTAACCTTGCAATTTGATTGATTACAACAGGATCCTAAGATTTTCCAAATTTAACATGGTATCAAAGCAGGTATTCAGGCCAACTTCAAACCTCAAAAAATTCCATTGATGCACCAGAAGCAATTGGGTTCCACATAATTCCTGGTATTATTTCCTTACTCCCTTTTTATTTTATCCAGAGAAGTCTAGCCAGGTGTGATGCACCTAGAGAAAGTGCACACGTCGAAGTGGAGAGTGTATTAATTGGCTTGACTTCAAATTGAAGTGTTTTTGCAGTGTTTTGTAGGTAAATTGAAGATTTTTGAAGAATTAGTTGTTCCTTGAAGCTGCAAGATGGATTTTATACCCATTGAGTTTTCTCTCTTATGTTTCTGCTTCATTATTTTCTCTCCATTATTATGCTTATCGCTGTTGTAATTCTTGTGAGGTTACATTTGATTCAAGATATTCATGTCAAATAATTATATGGTATCCAGGGTATTTTTTTAAGGATTCTAATATTATACTTAAGTATAGTATTCTAGGCAATTATTTGGATTGAGAAAAACATGTTTATAGATAGGTAGGCGAATATTAAATATGAAACATAAAATTAACACTGAAATGTGTAAATTTTGGAGAATATTATGATAAAAAAACATATTTTATGTAAATATAGGTGATAATAGACACTAAAAATGTCCAAATAACAAATTTATTTTTTGAAAGAAAAACCAAAAAATAGCCAATTGGCGAAATTTCACCCCTAAAAATTACCCTGGTATCAGAGCTAAGGTCTCTGGTTTAATTTCCCCGAGCTACGTCGGAGGGGGGGTGTTGGAGTATCAGTAAAACCACATGGTATAACTTCTACACCTTTGGGAATGTAAAAATGTGGACTAACTACCACCAGGGATGATTTTAAGAACAATCCCTAGATTTATATGTATAAAAAATGGGCGAATCTCTTCGATATATAGGAAAATTTGAAGGCGAATTTATCAATAATATAATATGTATATATAAAAATTTGGTGAATCTTTATTTTTATTATATAATGTTGTAAAATCCTAGTGAATATTTCATTTCATTATATAATGTTGTAAAATCTTAGTGATTCTTTCACTAAGTTATAAGATATTGTAAAATCTTGGCAAATATTTCACTTCATTATTAAAAAATTGTAAAAACTAGTGAATATTTCACTAATTTATAAAATATTGTAAAAATAGAGGAACAACAACATGATTCAAATAACATGAATCACATCATCAACAACATAACATGTAGACTCATGAGTCACAACTGGAAGGTGTCAGTGAAACACAACTACACGGACTAGATTCAGGGAAAGTGGGGACTCCACTTGTTATCTCTCCCCTTAATGTTCCAAGGGACATGTGGGGACCTGAATATTGACAAACCAATAAACTAATAGAATCATACATTATGCTTTATCTTGGCCTCCACTGGCCAATTGAGGTCGTGGAGGCTAATACAATTATGCATTGTAATTATGTCAATTGATTATTGCACTAGATGAATGTTGGTCTTGTGTTAATAGGTATCCTACGATCAATGCATAGGACCTAGTGCATAGACCATTTTTCTCTTCACTTAGCTATGTAGAGATCATTTATTTTTTTGAATAATGATAAGTATTTACAAAGAAAATATACAATCAACATAAAAGAAACGAAAAAGTGAAGACAATTAATTCATGCAACTAAAAGGTAATAAAAAACATATTTTCTCAAACCCTAAATCAATGGAAATCGACTAAAACCAATCTTGATTCAAGCTACAACAACAAAGGGTTAAATCAAGCATCAAATTAGGACTAGAAGCATTCAAGGGACTAACACAAATATTTGGACTGCAAATTCTATGAAAGATTATGTCTTGGAAATTCCAAGAACTTGTTAAGATTTTGGAGACGCAATCGTGCTGGACATATTGCGATATTTTGTTACATTGTAAAATGCTACAGTTGTGATGTATTTGGTCACAAAGATCAAGCCTAGAGAAATTCAAGAAATACCTCAAGTAAACGAAGTGTCCCATATATGGATAAGAAGGAGTCCAACAAAATCTAGAAGAGAACAGAAAATGAAGAAATGCTTCAGTTAGGTAGGAAATAAAAACATCTTTCCTCAAGCTGTTGAATCAAAGGAAATCAAATGAAACCAATGAAGCTACTACAATGGTTTCGATAAAGCATCAAATAAGAACTATAATCATAATGCATTCAAGGGACTAACACAATCTTTAACCAAAATAAACCCAAACTTCCACAATCGACAAAATACTACAAACATAAACAGTAAGCAAACCATAGAAATTTTCCAAGGTAAAAAGATAGATAATAGCATGGTTTCATGTACTAGAATGAGCCCATTCTTTCTTAGTGGAAGTCTTGTTAAGTTATTTATTTATCCTTTAATACTAGGACACTTTCTGTGTGAAAAGATAGGCCTCAACTTCGTCAAATTCCAACTTAATGTCCTGCCACAAACAAGAAAGACAATGTAATAGTTAAATATTAAAACATCAATCTTAAATAACTAACATCAAGGAAATGCAGTCCCAATCATCAATGTTACAACAAAAAACACAATATATAGAATCTATTTTTACCATAAATGCAGCCTCAAATTGACATATAGTGATCTTGCTAACATAAATAATTTTAAACCTACTTCAAAAATAGAGGAACAAAAACATTAGTCAAATAACATGAATCACATCAACAACAACAGAACTCGTAGACTCACGAGTCACAACTGGAAGGTGTCAATGAAACATAAATGCACTAACAAGATTTAGGGCAAGTGGGGACTCCACTTGTTATCTAGTCCCTTAATGGTCCAACGGATGTTATCCTGGTCCTCATTTTCAACATTCTAAACACGACCTTCTCCATATGAACCGTCATTATAATCATCCAAAACATTATGTTTCACATCAAGTTCAGTAGAGAAATTTGTTATATTGTTTTCTCCCCTTCTTTCACGATCTGATCTCTAAAGAGCTAATGCTCTTTCATATAGAAAATTGTCAAACTCATACTTTGTTACATATAATTTTAAGCATGTATCCACATTTTTATCAAGCTTGTTCCTCAATTTTTAATTCAAGAATTTCAGTGCACTAAACATTCTCCCATCCTCCACTAATCCCAAAATCATGGTTTGACATAAATACGCTAATTTGAAATATTCTGACATTCTTTGTCATAGGATTTATCTACCACTGAGCTTAGTCCATAATGTTATAATTGCACCATATTAATTATTATCTAGTGGAGAAACTTGGTCCCACATTGTTGTAGCAAAGCATTGAGCTTGATCTATCATTTTTTCTCGAACTAAAATACCTTGAATATGTTCTCCTTGTATCTTGGCCTTTCGACAAAAATGGCTTAGCAAAATATTGCATTTCTCTATGAAGTCAAATTTTAAAGTATCTGAACATTGACTATGGTTCCAATATTTATGGTATATGATAGACATGGCCTCCAACAATTCATCTCGAGGAAACCGTTCTCTTATCTCTAATGATAGTGATTTTGCAATTTCTATCAAGTTGTGTCTCATTGAAATTACAACATCATGAAATCATTCTCTTGGCATGGGGCATTGTTTGGTGTATCTTCCTATCTTATCTTTATAATAAAGGGAACCATATGCCCATGAATTTCCATACATAGCATCCCTTTTTCATCAAACTTTTAAAAAAAAATCATCATTTTTTATATTGATTATCTTACTCCAATTTGTAAATGCTAGACCTGTAAAAGACTCTTCCATAATATACAAATTATCCAATGGAATACATGTTAATTTTCTTTCTCTTGTGTATTAAGCAATATACATCATGCGACTCTGAGCCATCTTCATGAGGTTATTAATTTCATGAAGCATAGGACGAATTCCAGCCAATGTTAATGATGTATCTATATCAGTTAGTAGAAATAGAAGAGTTTTATATTTTTCTACACTTGAGCAATGTTCATACATCACCCCTACTAATGATGCATATTCATTGAATAGTATTTTAGCTGGTCCCTTCAGTGATATCCATGTTATGGAGAGAAATTCCTATGGCTTGGGGTACCACAACAGATAGCTTGGCTCCAGAAATCAATCCTTTCCAATATGCAATAGAAATTAAATATCTAACACTAAAGGATCAGACCTCGTACCTTATTCCAAAGGGTTGAAGTAGATCCATGTTGAGCTTTCCAACTTCAACTTGAATTGATAGATTACTTCCTCAACAACAAGTAAACAATACAAGCATACTATATATATTGGTGTTAGATCTATTCTAGCATATATAATCAACAATGTATAAACATTTGAAAACATCCATGGATAAAATATTCATTCAAACATACATTATTGGACAGGAAAAGATATTTCTATTAATATAAAATTAGAGATTACAATGGATACAACCTCTATCGGCACGTCTGCGAATTAGAGAAACTGAATCCCCCACTTGGGCCTCCACCACCTCAATCCTCCATCTCTCGATAGCAAGCTCAAAAGCAAAAGGAAAGCTTGGGAAGAACACAAAAGTGCTCCAAGGGACAAAGGGATGCAGAATCAAGCACAAGTTCCAGAAACAATGGACTATAGTTTCTTTGCTCTCAATTCTCTCATATGCCTTCAATGTACCATAGAGTTCCTTATATAGCTTTTCAAAGGGGTAATGAAAGGTCGAATCTGAGCGATCTCAAGGCATAGGGAAGGCCAGGAGTCAAGTGACTCGGATCCATGTCAAGGAAAACTCCAAAAAGATTTGGATTATGCACACATCCCGATGTACACGGTTTTAGAGGTCAAACCTGCGTATATACACGATTAGGGGTTTAAAAGTTGCGTATATGAATTTACACATGTTTATAGGGATGGTCAAGGAAACATCAAAGGACAAAAAATGGTCCAAGGGGTCTAAGGAGTCTGCAGAGGGACAGGGGAAGGCCATACAAGTGT
>LPNX010897916.1:321340-333019 GCA_001517045.1 Pseudotsuga menziesii
AGAAAATCCCCTCTCGGTAAAAAGGGAATCAAGATGCAAAGGATATATAAAATGGCTCTGCATGGCTAGACATGAGACAAGTTCAGGATATATGTCTAAAATGCAATGTCAGGGAAGCCGACATAAAGCTCAATAAGGTAGGAAAATCTCATGATAATGCAATTACAACTTGACATACGGGAGTCCTGAGGGAAATAGGCTAGCAGAAGATCAAGATGAGTATAAGGCTCTTGCGAAATGTCATGGCAGTACTATACAATGGACTCCCACACCCTAAAGGACAAAACATCAGCATGGGCACCAAATATAGATAAGGCGATAACTATGGTACCCATGTAAGGTCAAGCTCTACCACTCATACCATGCCACTTCTAAAACAGTAAGAAGGTTCTGTGACATAATAGAGTGGGCCCGTACCTAAGGCTATGATGAAATGGTCATAAGGTCATGCAAAATGAAAACGGTGATGAAACCTAACCTATATGCCATTTTAGACATGATACCTGAGATCGACATGAACGGGTCAATCCAACAGCTGAAACGGCACTCAAAAGGGTCTCCTACATCATGAATTAGGTAAAAAACGGTCCCAAATGATTAGAAATGGTCCAAACTATAGGAAAAGGGGTAATAATTTGAAAAAATTCTATAAATAGTAAAAAATTCAAAACATTATAAAACATTTGAAAATTTTACCCAGTTGAGCTCAGATTTTCAACAGTGAATTCCAGGAGATCCAGCTGGCGGAATCCGCTACCGTTTCTTTCGGGTACTTACCCATGCTCTTCTCTTCCATTTTGATACAATTTTTATCAAATTCCATGGTCATTTGAGGTTTCTAGGCCAATTTAAAAAGGGAACTGCAGCCCACGCAGAAATCGATGGTTTTTTCATTTATAAGGCTGGATATATGTGGAAAATGCCCTCACAGTCGCGTACATACATGGTTGTTTGGAAAACAGTTGCGTATGCGGCCGCGCATGAGATTTTTTGAGTATTCTAATGGGAAAACTTGCAATTTTTTGTGCAGGATGGTCCTAGAATGGAGAGAGTGTGAACATGGTGATGTATAGGAGGCAGTAAGGGCCGATCTAATGGCTCAAAAAGCATTATGTGCATGTGGGCTCTACAAGTTTTGGTGTCTTGGTGGCTTGAGGGAAAAACCAAGACTATTGCAGATGTTGGTGGATTACTGGGATCCAGACTTTGAGTCCTTCCAGATAGATGGGATGTCCCTCACCATAGAGGTGGAGGACATATACTTTATTACTAGACTTTCCCAACGGGGGGAAGTAGTGAACCTTCATTCTCGCGGTGGGCTCGGAGGTGGCCTGATTATAGATGAGTACATTGCGGTGTACTGCTATCCGGACACAGAGAAGGTGGGGAGTCAGATCCCAACCAACTCTATATAGGTGCTGGGCCTAAAGACCATCCTACTGACATTGGGTAGGATAGTAGGCTTGGCTTCACTCCACCAGGCCTCGCGGCCTCTGATGTTCTATGCAGTGGAGTGCATGAGACCCACGGTCTATGACTGGAGCACAACACTACTGAGCAACATGAAACATCAGCTCAGTGAGTGTAAGATGGGCAGAGTGCGGAAATTCAATTTCAGCAGCATATTGAGCACGTTTTATTTCGAGTGTGTTCCAATATTGAGCCCCAGAGTTGACGTTCCTCTTCACGAGGTTCGAGATTCGGCCCAACGGCATTGGGAGGATGCGATGCACATACTGGGGGGAGGTAGGGTGTCCAACCCCTATCCAGTTGAGTTCTTTCCGTGGTGGTGATGACAGATAGTTTCCATCGATGACTACCCCTATGCGAGGATTGATTTTCGGGGGGACTTGGACATGCCGCTACCACCAAGATCGGCACATGGTGACAGATAACGAATCTCGACCCTCTCTTTAAATTTTTGAGTTATTTAATTTTTTTTTTGTGTTTTCTGATTATATGGAATCAAAAGACATATTTTTTGGGTGACAATACATAGTGACATCTACCATTTGCATGCAAATGTGGGACCACAGCGACCTGAAGGATTCCCTCGTCATAGACGGAGGGGAAGAGGAGATGATATCACGGCTGTGGATGTGTAGCGGACGCTCCAGAGCATTCATACCAACTTTGTGAGGTTGACACACAGAGTTCCCATGGTGCAAGTCAAGGACTTGCCTAAGGCTATGCAGCGCTAGGTGATAGGTGTACCATGAGCATGGGTGCGATTATTTCGACGACTAGCTAGAGCCATAGTGACCTTCCATGATCACAACCCCCCTCGTCCTCCATAGGCTTAGATACCTGGGAGTTATACACTTTGTATTACCGTGTATTATATTTTGGTGGCTCAAGAGCCCCATTTTTGTATCATGACACTATGTATTACCACATTTTGGATGTTATATAAAATTTTTATGGTGATCGGTTTATTTATTTACATGTGTAAAAATTTGTGTTTGTGATGAGTTTATTATGTATGAAAAAAATGCCAATCTAACACGTAGTTAGCATATGATTCAGCAACTTGATTATTAATTCTTGGAATATGTATGTATTTTATATTGTCAAATTGCCATTCTAATAATCTCACACGTAAGAATATTCTTAATAACGTCGGATCTCTAACATGGTACAAACCATTAAGTTGTGACACTACTAATTCCGAATCAAGACGTACCTCAAAAGAGAGAACGCCATGTGAAATGGCATCCTGTAGAAGCTCAATAACGACACTATATTCAACTACATTTTTTGAAGATGGCCGCAAACATACGCAAACATACGCCTCCTGAAGACAATACCTGACCCATAGGAGTATAAATCACCCAAGCAGCAGAGGCTGATTGTTGAGTGTGACGGCTTGCACCATCTGCGAATCCTATGTAGGTGGAAGTTTCCATTGACATCTGTCAAAAGAAACGAAAACTAATCACAAACCCGATCACTATAAGAAAAAGACCTAACTATGCAAAACTATACAATAATATACAATAACCAGCCTTGGCTGAAAATCATGCATAGTTCTTCTTGAGATAGATCCCATTTCTAGGCTCCACCAAGGCCATTCCCTCATAATCCACTAACTCATAAGCACCCTTCTCTAACACAAGTTTGACGACGTAAGGATCACACCACATGGGGTTAAAATTTCCTTCCCCCAAGGGTTCTTTCAGTTGATCCCACAAAAGGACCAAGTCTCCCTCACTAAACCTCCTTGGATGGATAGACTTATCGTACTATACCTTTACGCGATGTTTATTTACTTCTAGAGCCACCAAGGCATCTCGACACTGCTCATCAAGTTGCTCAAGGTGGACCAAATGCTCCTCCAATGGTGAAGTGTCTGGTAAGAGTTCTACGGCTAGATTCAAAGAAGGAATCTCGCATTCAACTAGCAATATCAACTCCACTCCATGTACAAGTTGATATGGATAAAAACCCATGGTAGTCTTCACAGCGGTTCTATACGCCCACAAAGCAGGATATAACATGATGTGCCAATTATTCTTGCTTTGTGCAATGGTTTGTTGGAGAATGGATTTGAGTGATTTATTCACTGCTTCTACCTGTCCATTCGCTTGAGGGTAGTAAGAGGAGGAATGCTCTTGTTTGTACCTTAGCTTTGATGCCAACTCTTCCATCATATGATTCTGAAAGTGCGAGCCATGGTCAGTGACAAGCTCTTTCGAAATCCTAAACCGAGTAATAATCTGGTTGAATACGAAGTGCGTGGCTATCTCACCATTGGATTTAACTGTAGGCATAGCCTCAACCCATTTCGTGAAGTAATCAACAGCCACTATGATATGATGATGCCCTCCAGCTGAAGCTGGGTTGCAATCCATAAAATCGAGCCACCACTTAGTGAAGGGACCGACGGTGATGATGGGATGTAACGGGGCAGATTTCGAGCACATATTACATGCAAACACCTGGCAAGGGTGGAATCTCTTGACCGCATCTACATAATCCTTAAAAATCGATGGCCAGAAATAACTCACTCTTAAGATTTTTTGGGCTGTAGAAAGCCCAAATAAATGACCACCACACGCCCCTCTGTGGCAATCATTTAGCACTACCTCAGCCTCATCATGGGTTAAACAACGTCGTAAAATGGAATATACCCCACGGCGGTACAAAGTGTTATCCACTATGAGGTAATTCTTAGACACATGACATAATCGTCGTCGTTCATCCCGTGAGAGGTGAGTAGGGACCTTCAATGTTTGTAAATATATAATGATATCCCCATACCATGGGTCTAAAGTTGAGATTAAGAAGATGTGCTCATCAATAAATGTATCTTCACAAACCAACTCCTTGGCCTCGCTTGGGAAATCCGATATAAGCTCTGCAAAAATCAACGATTTCTTCGACTTTGCCGAAACAAAATCGAGATTGAATTCTTGCAGGATGACAATCCATTTATTATATTTTGCCCCAATCATCCTTCCAGTGAGGATGAATTGAAATGGATTGACATGGGCTACAACCAAGGTCTGGCGAAGGAGAATATAATGTCTCAGCCGTTGAACCACATGTCCAGTAGCTAAAGCAAGCTTCTCAACATGAGAATAACGAATCTCTGCGTCAATAAGGTTCCAGCTCAGATAGTATATGACATGCTCTTGGAGCTCCTCATCCTCTTGAACCAAAACCATACCAATCATCTCCATGGACGTGGCCACATAAAGTAGAAAATCATGGCTATAGTCTGAGGGACTAATCATCGGGGCCACTGCTAGGGCTCGCTTGAGTGCATCAAAGGACTCCTGGGCTTGCTCATCCCAACAAAAGGTGGTGTCCTTATTCAAAAGATGCATGAATCCTCTAGTCAAATTGGCAAAATTGAAAACAAATCTCCTTAAGAAGTTTTCCATGCCTTGCAAACATTGAAGATGATGAATATTTTTCGGGGGAGACAACTGAAGTATTGCCTCAACCTTCAAAGGGTCGACTCTTATACCCTCTTTAGAAACGATGAATCCTAACAAGCAACCTGACTTCACACAAAAGATGCACTTGTGAGGATTTAACCTAACCAAATAATGGTGGCGTCTTTCCAATACCAATCTCAAGTGATAGGAATGACGCATTCTCATACGAGAATGAGCAGCAAGGTCATCCAAAAATACCTCGATAATCGACTTGAGATTGTGGAAGATCAAGGTCATTTCCCACTGAAAAGTAGCTCCAGCGTTCTTAAGGCCAAAAGGCATTTTTCGATATGCAAAAGTTCCCCAAGGACAAATAAATGCAGTCTTATGTTGTTCCTCAGGTTTAATTTGTATCTGATTATATCCGGAAAAGCTATCCATAAAGGAAAAAACCTCGCTACCCGCACACTCATCCAAAATATGATCAATAAATGGTGTGGGGAAATTGTCCTTAGGACAGGCACAATTCAAATCATGGAAATCAGTACATATGTGGATCGCTCCCTGCTTCTTATCCACTGGCATGGGGTTTGAAACCCACTCCGTCAAGGGAACGGGATAGATAAAACCGGCTTTCAACAGTTTCTCTATCTCTGCCTTAATCATGGGTGCTTTCCTAGGATTCACAGAAATGCAAGCGTTGTCAAACAAGATTATAGTTGGGATAAGTCTTAATCTCGTGTTTGACAATACAAGGGTCGATACCTAGCATTTCATCGTAATACCAAGCAAATATATCACAGAATTCTTTAAACAACTCGGTGTATTCTTAAATCTCAGCATGGGAAAATTCTACCCAAATATAGACATTCTCTATCCTGCAAGGATCACGAGAGATATTGATAGGAATCATTGAAGATATGTTTGCCATGTTTCCATCATCCATCGGACCAGGAGAGCTTAATTGAACCATAGGACTACCAACTCTCTCACTAAGAACCACCCTAAAGTCCTCACACTCCAAGCGGTCAAGCTTGGGAAGAAAGTAAGATCTATGATGAAGTTCCTCCCATGGTGGCTCAACTCCCAACATGGCCTCAATAACCGCTTCATCTGAAGGGAAAACAATATCAAGGTAGTCGTGCGTGTGAGAAGACTACACTGCCCATGTCGGCAACACATAAGGGTCCTCCTCCTCCGTCCGCGAAGAGGAAGGACTGCGCTCTGCAACACACTCGAGATTAGCTTGATAAGCTACCATAGTTGCAAGCAATGGCACGTCTGGCATGATGGGCTCACTTGGAGTACTCAGTGTAGGAAGAATCCAAGGATCTTCCATATGACTCGTGTGAAAAGACATCGATCTCATAGATGTCGAAGCCTCACTGGAACTAGACCCTATCATAAGGATCCTTGCAGGACAACTAAAACTTCCCATGAGAGATGGATACATGCCTACACCCACACTCCCAGTTGCCAGCTGAGAGTGTTCAACGATCGGGATCGAAGCTCTCGAAGATGCGGTAACTGACGGATTCTTGAATGAAGTTTGATCATTCGTGACTATCTTCTCATTAAATGGAAAGCATACAACGCGAAATAGGGAAGAAGCTACGGCTTGCATACTGTACATCCAATTCCTACCTAGCAAGAGATTGTAGTCAAGGCGTGCATCAACCACCTCGACCTCTATCGCAACGGTATTCCCTCCCAAATGGACCTTAAGGGAAGGAAGGATCCCATGCAGCCTAAATGATCTCCCATTGAACACAGTTAACATGGTTGTTGATTTAGACAGCTCAGGGGAACATAAACCCTTCCAACACGATAAAGACATCACAGAAGCAATAGCGCCTTTGTTAATCACAGCACACTTGATGGTCATGTTAAGACATTCTAAGTGAATCAAAAGAGACACATAGTAAGGAAAGTGAGGCTAAAGTTCTGTGGTTTCAAATTTAATCACGGAGGAAGAATCATCATCATTCACACCAAGGGAAGAAATCAAATCCTTCCTTTGTGAAGGAAAACTATGAAGCACTTCCAATGCAGACATCACACAAGGGGTGTGGCCCAAATCCTTAAAAACTGAATAGTTATGGGCGGCTTAGGCATTAGGATTGTGCCCCGAACACTTAAGGACTCCCTTAGGAATGCGAGGTGTAGCTTCAAGTTTATCCACAAGTTTCTCAATATGCAAAGGAGACCCTGGTGGATCAGGTTCCTTTCCTGGGCTGGGTTGTGATGAACCATAGTCCTTCGCATGGGTCACAACTTTCCTAGCACGTACCATGTTAATGCAACTATGACCACTACCCTCCGGCAGATCTTGATCACCACCAGAATGATCATGGGTCCTCGAGTTCATATTTTGATTGTGAGGTAAAGGGTTAGTCAGCACAGTTGGTCCCTGTGCCAAGAATCTCGAGGCTTCATCGATACGAGGGCACAAGTAAGTGAGGTGATCGTCCTTACACAACTTACAAGGGAATTTAACCTTACATTTAGCTTGCTTGTCCCCCCCAGCATTACGGGTGTTCTTCTCATTATTATTAGCATTCTCATTCCTATTCCCACCCTTAAGATTATTCTTACCCTTCTTTTTATTCTGTTTGGGCTGCTAGTTACCCTTCTGGTCCGACGATTGTACTGAAAGCACACTCGCTGTTTGGGCGGGTTGAGACAAAGCCGTGGCTTGTCCCGAAGCAGATTGGTTGATTGATAATTGACTAACTTGTTTTGCAACTGAATCCATAGGTTTAGCACTCGCACAACCCACAATTCCATCGGCATGTGGTCCAGGTTTAACTTTGGGGTCGAAACTAGAACGTGGAGCATTGGGAATGATCTCATATAACAAACTGGACTAAGCATAGATCAAATTCAGTTCCTGCGCCCTAAAAATGGTTTGTTCCTCATTTTGCACTCCGGATGTAGAAACATCCTTCGCTATACATGGAAATAACGACTTAAGGAACCATTCAAGGAGGAATTTCGGCGGTATAAAGGCTTTAATTAACCTCTTCCATCTACGCCACTCTTAGATATGATCCGAGATATGTGTGGATTTGTCCTGCCAAAATGTCGACAAGAGTTCAGTACCAACGTCATAACTCACTGGTAGCTGGAAGTGGTTAAGAAAATTCATCGCTAGGTCATTGAACAAAGCGAATACCCCCCTAGGTAGCTCTATATACCATTTCATGGCAGGCCCTATCAGGGTGCGTTGAAACAGCCTTAAACGGATTGAGTCCTGGTGTAAGGAATTCGAAGAGCACCATAGGTGAAAGGTAGTAACATGTTCGCTCGGATCCTCTCTTAGTTTTCCCTCGAACTTGGGTATGTCCGAGGGAAGCTTAGTAGGGATAGCCAGCCAAGCTGGGTCATGAGCTACAGGATCGTTTGTCAATCTCGACAAGTCAGGAATATTCAGCATTAAGAGGAAAGGAAGCCTAGGATGATTAGGTCGATGGACCACTCCCTGATAGTTCTTATTCACATAGGTCTAATTACCATAACCACCATGGACTTGGCCATAGTGTCCTCCTTTCGTTTGACCCATATAGGGTGGCATGGAAGCACCATAGTGTGGTGTACCTTGACTATTCGGAGCTACAAAGCTGTAATTTGGAGAGTAAGCAGGTTGTTGATACCCGCACCCATAAGGTGAAGAACCATGTCCATACTACATCCCATAATAAGGTCCATAAGTCATCGCATGAGATGTCCCATGAGACACTCCATAAGTAGGAACATAGGTTTCAGAAGTAGGAATATGACCTCTAGAAGTATGACCATGACCTCCCGCAACAACAAGCAATGCATGAAGCTGAGACACAACCGATCTAGTAACCGCAGTAAGGACATAACTCGTAGCAACGTTCCGGCTCGAAGGACCACATGAATGAGGTGGAGGGTGAACATTCAAAGAACTAGGGATAGAGGATGAAGGGATCTATGTAATTATGTATGTACTATTCCCTATAGTCACTCGTCTCGGATCTGGTATCCTAATAGGATCACTAACCCTAGACCTAGGAGGAATATCTGATGTAGCTTCCACCACCGGGATAGAAGGTGCAATGTGACTAGTTCTCCCAAACCTCTCCGCATGGTAAGGAATGAGAGTGCCCTCCAGCATAGTGTTAGGCTTGAACTCAGATTTGACATGAAATGCCAAATCATGTGTGGGAAAACCAGACATACCATAACTACCATAACTAGTGCTCACGGGTTCAAAATGAGTCTCATCATCCTCTGGCATTCCATACTGGCGATGCGTCAATGGGGAATCAACCCTAGAGTAAGTAGGTCTATCATGAAAGGTTCCTATATTAGAAATCATAGGAACTAACTCAGTCAAGTCGGGTGAAGGATCATAGTTAGGAGTAAACTCCCCATCTTCCACATGAATGGGAGAAGGCGGTTTAGGAATACCTTCTATATGGTCTTCCATGGTGTGTGAATCAATGTACGAAGTAGTCCGCCTGGACTGTCTATTTCTCACTCGCAAAGGAGGAGGATATGTAGAAGGTGGAAGTCCTGCTAAACGACAAGAAAGGCGAGGATCCGCACTTGAATCCATAATGACTCAAAAAATACAAAAGACTCTCTATCTACGCAAACCCTAGGCAAGCTAACGTGCACAGATCAATCACCAATAAAATCTAAATCCAAATACAAGAAATCCAGGGTAGGATAAGTGAGCTCCCGAATGAAGCAGGTATGTCTCGCCTAGGAGAGGCTTGAGACTCCCATACACACCAAGCGGAGGTACATAACCAATTATTTTGGCCCTCAGCTTCAACACGTAAAGCGACTGTGCTGTCCGACCCCAACCTGGTTGGGACACTTGCAGAATAACCCCTGCAAAGTACCCCCTCGATATCCTAGGTAAGGCCACTAAGGTCACCTCAATATAATCAATGCTCAGGCGGACAGTCTCAGGCGGGATTGACCATATGGGCAGGGTAGCAAAGACCAAAACTCTTGAAAGAGCCCCCAGATACGAATACAACCCTGGAAATATCTCCGGTGCTACTCAGTTATGACTAGGGGTCATCCCAATCTATAACCGCTCACACTGCCTCATGCTTAACTTCCTTTTGAGAGGAGGATCCTGAGAAACACTGGTTATACCAAGGAATTTCACACACTCACCTGGATAGACACATACATGTTGTTGTTTATTAGTCTTGGAGAATTTACTCACAATGAACTATTCCAAGACCCTAAAACCTAATCTTGTTGGTGAACCCTATCAAATAAAATAGTGTAGTTCATTTTAATTAAGCATTGATTTTAATTGGCTTTATTACTCAAAAGAGGGATATGGTCGTGCAACTAATGGTGTTATGACACAACATGAAGTAAAATCCACACCTAACAATCAATGCAAATGCATTGTGTCCATGAAAACAGGGTATGCTACTACGTGAAATGCACAATTTTCTTCAAATGATAAATGCAAGCTTTCCTATATGAAATCTTGACTAATACTCCAAAGCAAATCTAGTGCAAGTGCTATGCAAAATGCAATGCATGATGATAAGCAAATATTTTGGATTTTTTGAAATAAAATGAGATATAAAAAGCAAAAGAATGATTCTACGATCCCCAGACTCTGCAAGCACACTCAAACATCACTCAAGCAAAGCACTAAGGTAAAAGAATTCTAATGCACTAATCCCAAAACAAAAAATCAAAAATGCAATGACAAGAACATTCTTAAAAAAGAAATTTACCCTAAAAAAAACGTCTCTGGTCAGAAACAGAGGTGTATATAGACTCTAGCAGTATCAAAGGAGACTCAGCAACCATCAAAATTCACCCAGCAACCATTCAACTTCCTCTAAAAGGAAAAACTAAGGGCATACGCGATTGTTCACAGTAAACCCGCGTGTATACGTGGAAATTGCAGAGAAACCCGCGTATAGACATGACTATGAGTTCAAAACTCGCGTACAGGAAGAAAGGTGCATAAAAATAAAGGCAAACAAACAAGCTAAGACAAAATTCACACCAATCAGACACTACCAGGCAAACATGCCCCTAGACCCAACATAGAAACAAGATAAAAAGAGCAATTCAAAGTCATTGAATGCCAATAGAAAACCCCCAAAGGACAACTACTAGGAACTCCCCAGTGGAGTCGCCAATTTTGTTACGGAGAGAAATTCCTATGGCTTGGGGTACCACAACAGACATCTTAGTTCCAGAAATCAATCCTTTCCAATATGCAATAGAAATTAAATATCTAACACTAAAGGATCAGACCTCATACCTTATTCCAGACAGTTGAAGTAGATCCTCGTTGAGCTTTCCAACTTCAGCTTGAATTGATAGATTACTTCCTCAACAACAAGTAAACAATACAAGCATACTATATATATTGATGTTAGATCTATTCTAGCATATATAATCAACAATGTATAAACATTTGAAAACAGCCATGGATAAAATATTTATTCAAACATACATTATTGGATAGGAAAAGATATTTCTATTAATATAAAATTAGAGATTACAATGGATACAACCTCTGTCGACACGTCTACGAATTAGAGAAACCGAATCCCCCACTTGGGCCTCCACCACCTCAATCCTCCATCTTTTGATAGCAAGCTCACAAGCAAAAGGCAAGCTTGGGAAGAACACAAAAGTGCTCCAAGGGACAAAGGGATGCAGACTCAAGCACAAGTTCCGACAACAATGGACTATAGTTTCTTTTCTCTCAATTCTCTCATATGCCTTCAATGTACCATAGAGTTCCTTATATAGCTTTTCAAAGGGGTAA
>LPNX010897916.1:333096-355415 GCA_001517045.1 Pseudotsuga menziesii
AATAGGGAAGGCCAAAATTCAAGTGAGTCGGATCCATGTCAAGGAAAACTCCAAAAAGATTTGGATTATGCACACATCCCAGTGTACGCGGTTTTAGGGGTCAAACCCATGTATATACGCGATTAGGGGTTTAAAAGTCACGTATATGAATTTACACATGTTTATAGGGATGGTCAAGGAAACATCAAAGGAAAAAAATGGTCCAAGGGGTCTAAGGAGTCTGCAGAGGGACAGGGGAAGGCCATACATGTGTGATTCACCTAGAGTGGTAAAATCAGCTATAACAATCCATCTTGTATCAACATCTTTTAATAGTTTTTTTTCCATTTCTAACACCATAAAAAAAACTATAAAAATTGTTTGGGACTCCGACAAAAGTATGCATGAACCTCACGTACAAGATATTCAACCTTTGAAACCAATGAAAAGTTGCTCACTATTTTAAATGTGAGATTCATCATGTGAGCCATACATTGAATACTAAGCATATACGATGAAGACGAGAGTTGTAGTCTAGCAAAAAGGCCATTCCTTTGTCCTTGCATTACTGATGATCCATTTTATCCAACACATACCAACTTTTTTGAAATCATGGAATGATCCATACCACCAATTTCCTTCAAACTATCAACAACAAGTTCATAAATATTTGTTTTCGTAGAACTTTTCATCATTTTATGAATTCCAAGTATATAGGAATGCCTGATATGGTCATTGACCATATAAATGTTCATGCAAATCCATGAAGTATTGTCAATAGTTGTAACTTCATCCAAAGATAGTGACAAAAATGTAGCATTTTCAATCTTCTCTTTCATATCATCCTTTTCAGGCTTGAGCTATATTTTTTCCCCGTTCCCAACCACTCGATATAGACCATTGAGAAGATGGAAAATTTGGCACTTGAATAAAATATAGATATTTCTTCATTTTTGGATAATCGTCATAGGACAACCATTGGATAGGAGGTGAAATACAGTGCTTAATTATATCGTCTTTAATAACAAATTTGTTTTCATCATCTTTCCAAATTGAGATGTGATGGTTCCTCCACTTTCCTCAATTTTTTTCTTATTTAGTAAGAATTTATTATATTCATCTTCAAATTGGAGATGTCGACATTGGATAAGAAATTTCCATATGGGAGTATATTTTATTCTCATCATTTGCAGCTTTTTTATCATACACCTTTCCAGTATGCTTCTCTATTGTGTGAGTCCCAAGGTCAATTTTAGGGGCGAAATTTCTCCAATTGACTATTTTTGGGGATTTTTTTCAAAAAATAAATTTGCTATTTGGTCATTTTTAGTGTCTAATATCACCTATATTTACATAAAATATGTTTTTTATCATTATATTCGCCAAAATTTGCACATTTCAATGTTAATTTTATGTTTTATATTTAATATTCGCCTACCTATCTATAAACATGTTTTTTTCAATCCAAAACAATCGCCTAGAATACTATACTTAAGTATAATATTAGAATCCTTAAAAATACCCTGTTTGTGTCTAACTTCATCTGCAATTTCACTACCTTTCCAAGTTTCCAACTATATGAAATGCATTTAACTTCTCATGAGGTCTCATTCTCATTCCCTGGAGGTTTTGGTTCAATAAATGGGTATCTTGAGACCCAATCGAAATTGAATTTTCTCCCTATGTCCCATTGGCCCTTTTTCCTTTTCCGTGAATGTACCATGTTGCCTTACAAGGAAAAATATTCAACATTTGAATTACCAATTTCAGATGAAAATGCATTTGTATCACTTTGATCACTAGAGGAATGTATTATGCCATCCATTGTATGGGTTGCAGATGCATTATCAAATGTGTTGACATCTCTCTCACCGATACCTTGCTCAAGAGAGCTTGAAGCATGAACAGAATGTGGATTATTGGATTGAGTATTTTTAAAATATGATATTACATCCTTTTGTCTTGATGTTTTATTTTTATTTCCACAATCCATGTTTGAAATCTTACTTAATATTCCAAAATTGGAATTCCAAATCGATATAGGAACCATAAGTGAAGTTTGCAAGAGAAAAATGATATAAAATTAGTACAATGGCACATTGTCAATTTATACTGACCCAACTTACAATGAGTGTTTTGATTGACTCTTTTAATGACGTTTACATTACCAAATACATCAATAACATCCCCCGAAGGAGGTATAACACTAATACAATAAG
Source organism: Pseudotsuga menziesii (assembly GCA_001517045.1). Classification (NCBI taxonomy): domain Eukaryota; kingdom Viridiplantae; phylum Streptophyta; class Pinopsida; order Pinales; family Pinaceae; genus Pseudotsuga; species Pseudotsuga menziesii. The sequence goes on from LPNX010897916.1 coordinate 335,295, forward strand.
AATATCTTTTTAAGTTACATTTTTCAACATATTTTGGACATGAAAAAACAAATAAAAAAAATCTAAAAGTGAAGACTCAAACCCTAACCCTAAAACTATGACTCAAAACTTATAAGTTTAACATTGAAACCCTATCCCTAAATTGATGAATGGTAATCTGAATTTTAATGTCCCCTAAATTTTTATACACATTTATGATAAAGTACATTACCATCAAGAAGAAGATATGGCCCACGGCCCAGCAAAAGAAGGTATGGCCCTCAAAATATTCACATTCATCAATGATCATAATATATTGAACTTGTTAAAGGTCTACTCTATATAGCAAATCTTGTGAGCTTGTAGTTTGATTTTCACATGTATGTACTGAACTAAGGAGAAGCTCTCCTAACTTGAGTACAAATAAATCCTAAGTATTTCTTGTAGTATGGCATAATATGGATTTAAAACATAAAAATACAAACACAAGCTATTCAAACTACAAACAAAAACTAAAATGCTAGCAACATAATTCCTACCAAAGATCAAGATCATGCACACAACATGATATACTATGAGACATGATCGTGGGTGTGTCCATGTATGGTGTACTTAAAATTTTCAACATGTGTACACCCTGAAAAATTAAAATAGATAATAGCACCTCATTTATTAGCATCATATCAAATAGTATTCCTTTCAATCCATTCAAAGGTGGTTTAAAAGAAGAAGCATAAGGTGGTGATGCAATTGTAATTAAGCAGTAACATCTTCATAACCAAGCTTCATCTAAGTCTTCAAAAGAGGGACCAATAGCATAATATTTAGCTAATAGTCAAATGCAAGATCTATATGATGCTTCATAAGAAAGATTGGTGGAAAAATCTATAGCTATAAATTTTGGACATAATTATTATTTCCTAATTACTGGGGATCGTCCTATAATACAATATTCTCGCATGAAGATGATATACATATTACGTTATTTTTTCCAAATTAACTCTATAGAAATTTACAATTCAGATTTAAACATTTTTTACATCTTAAACTTGCTTCACTCTTTTGTTTTGTTCTCTCCTTCAAACTACATGCAGTCTACCAACTAAGAAAGCTAGGATGAACAATATTATGGATTCTTGTCAAGAACATAGCACAACATCTAACCCATCTGAGTCATCATGTAACATGTATAACCTCTTCATATGAGAATATTGTCTTATAGAAATTTACAGTTAATATTTAAGCATTTTTTGAATCTTAAACTTGCTTCACTCTTTATTTTGTTCTTTGGAAATTGGCATGTGATTGAACAAACAATAACTAAAACTCATAAATGAAATAAAACAAATTTGAGTTAGATTAATAACCAAATAATAAATCAGATAAAATTCAATGTTTGGGTATTGATAGCGTACAACAAATGTAGAAACCCAAGCATGTAACATTCATGAAGAATGGGGGGATAATACTATTCCAATCCAAACGTACTCTGAACTTGAGAAACAAAAAATGGACAAACTAAGAAAAATAGATAAATAACTACACTAGTAATCATATGCTCCCTATACATAGGTTTGCTCAAATCTATTTCATTAATAAGAATTCAGTCCTGGTTCCACTGATGTAAATATCAGTCTATGGTATTCAAAGGAACATTGTAAAATAATAAGTGGATGCTTCTCAAATCAGCCAATCATGTGACAAACTACCACACTACAATACAATATGTTGTACTACACCAAATTGTGAAGCAGTTGAGATCCCACATAATAGGAAAAGAGACATCAATCTACAATGATTTCCCTCCATCATTGAAAGCCTATGTTAACAAAGAAACATACCCAACAAGGTTTGGATTTTAGAGATGGTCTTCATTACAATAAATGCTTTTCCTTACTGCTAGAACAAAACACATTGAACAATTACTTGGGAGATTTGAATTAGCCTCATTAAGTTAATCACATCGGGAAGTGTGTTTTCAATATACTAGGAATCATTTTCCACCCATTTGCAATTTATAGCTTTCAAAAACATTGGTTATCTAGGGTGTTGGCCACTTTTCCCCACTCACGCGAACCAGGTTCTGCACAGCCTGTCAATCCAACAACTGCCCGAGATATCGGCCCGACAGAGCAAGCACCGTCGACAACACCTACGAAGCAGGCATAGTCTCACCCGAGATATCTAATAGATGGGTAACCACTGAAACCATGTTTCCGCAATTATCGAGGGATTGTAGTCCCTTGGCTCGTAGCCAAGGATCTCATTGAAGGAAGTAGGATGGCTGGATAGAGGAGTCAGTTCTGCGCGACCGAGCATAAATACATGTCATTGCATGTGACTTGACCTTCCTTTCCACCTCACAATTTGCGCAACTTGTGCGGCGTAGTTGATTCACATCAATCATATCTACGACTTAAGTTGGGATTCAAAACAACAATCATACAGACCGATATATATAGGTTTATTTCAATAATGCGTTTCAATCATTCATCTACCAATTATGGGATAATAACAGATATTCAAGCAACATTCAACATTATATCAAAAGAAAATAGTAAGCAATCACATAAACATTCACCACATCAATCATTCCTTCAAATGCAAGAGATAACGTGGAAACCCATCGGGGAAAAACCACCAAGGTGCTCTTCATCTAGCATGAGAAAGGATATAGCACCTTGCATTCTGCAGGCTGCAAAATGATCTTGAGATATGTCTTTAATTTTAGACTTATGGTTCTCATGCTCTCTGTCTTATTTCTCCTAATCTACTGCTACTACCTATAGATCCATAGATAGCCTGGATTGACTTTCCTAGCATCTGCGCCACTCTAGCAGAGCTCTCCTATTGCACTAACTCTGATTGCCTCCTACAGATTCCTAACTACTCTCTTTAGATATGTTCTCTGCAACTACATACAGATCTTGTCTATCAAACCTACTCCGTAATTACGACTAACAAAAATAAACCTTCTAACTATTGAATCCCTCCTATTTATATTATTTGACATGACCACACTGGGTCGACTACTTATAGGAAGTCTGTTAACTGTCACCATCAGTCACCCCCCCTAGGCTATAGCTGTGGTGATCATGACTTGACACAAGGCACTAACAGCCTTACTTACAGCGTGCTTCCACTCGTGTGGCATCCACCGACTTCCGCACCCACGACCACCCTGTCGCTTTCTGGCCATTTATCATTTGCGTGCTTCTGCGCTTGCCTTTCCTATGTCGCGCACCTCTCTATTCTGCATGTTCCGGTCCTTTGGTTCCTTCATAATCCTCCCTTGTCTCCATCGCACGCATAACGTATCTTCTTTGGTTGCACGCGCAATTTTCTTCCCTATGCTCCTTTCTCGGGCCAACATAGGGCACATTTCAATAACATTTATCAAGGGCATGTTCCTTGGGGAATTTCAAGTTTCAAGCATAAAAAATTATGCTCTAGATTTCCCTTTTTTTAGCCAATAACATGATGCAAATATTCTATTAGAAAATACTTTGATATCATTTTGGTAGTTGACTATTACCCCTAACCATATCCTACAAATGAGGAGATGCCACCAAATTAATGAAAGAACATTTTCATAGATGAAATAGTCTATAAGCCATTCAACCTCATATCAACCATGAATATTCAATTCTTTTACAATCACCAGCCTTCACAGGCTTTGATGCAAGACCTCTTTGGATTTCCTTTCCAATTGAAAAAGGAAGAGTTTGGCCTTTGTAGTAAGCCTTTCTGTGGCATATTCTTCCTGGAAAAAAATCATCATTTTTTCCTACACTAAAAGCTTTTCAATTTTTTCCATCCACATCATAGGAAAAGTTGTCAATAGCTACCACCCCCTATGATATTCTCTTTCACAACAACATAAGTCAATAGTGGGGTCTTTAAGTCAAAATAACTGGGATATCTTGTTTCTCCAATGGTTTCCCGATATTAGAAGATTATTCAATGATAACAAGAGGAAAATAAAAAAAATTTGTAATATCTGCTCAATGAAAAGCACAGCCTAGTTATGAGGAAACCAACACACAAATGAAAATATCAGCACACTAAAAGAAAATATCCTTGGAAATGATGAAATATCTACCAACTATGTACAAAACTAAGCTAGGAGATGAGAATCAACCGACAATAATCAGAAACTTCCTTGAAATTAGCCAACAATGAAGAACATAAGTCCAAAACAAAGACAACCAACCTGAAATGAAGAAACTCCTCTTCTCAAAATCCCCTAGAAAGTACCTAAACATTTTAGGATCTCATACTGGATGTATCCAGATTCCAGTCATAAACAAATTTAACCCATATCCAAAATGGCTATGGATTTATATGGATAAAAGGGAAGGATGGATCCAATAATAAAGTCACATACTATTTTAGAATCAAATAGTCATGCAACAACAAGAAAATATATTTGAGGTCGTAACAACAAATTCTTCCCACAAAACTAGAGATAAACATAACATAATATGGAAAAAAGGAAAAAAAATGGAAAAAAAATGTATTCAAAACCTCCATATATATAAATGTTTAAATTGTTAACAAGTAAAATATACATAGCATTTCCTTTCAGTGGGAAAGTAAATACAATAGTAATCCAATTCAATAAAAATCCAAAATTCCCCCAAATTATCTCTTGACAACAATTTTTAAGAAACGTTCTAGCATAATAACACTAGAAGAAAATATATCCAATATTAGCAATATAATCCATTGTCTTAGAACTATAATCAACCTTCGAACAAAATACCAAGTCACATATGACTGTATCACTATCAAAACAGATAATGCTAGTAAGCACCACTTCTTTTAATGCTTAATTACATGAAATAATGAAAATTTGTTGTTGAAGAAAAATATTATAAGCTCTAGTAACCAAAAACAGAAATTAGCTACTGAATGCATAAGGGAAATCAAGTAGCTCCATTAACTAGAATTGTTGCCTAAAGAGTCATGATTTTTAAACCTTAATACCATGTGATATGTAATACTTTCACATAGAAGAGTCGTGATCTTTAAACCCTAATACCAAATGATATGCATTACTTTCACATATAAGACAAAATGCAATAGAGAAATGTTGAACTATACACACATTGTACACTACGTCTTATTAAATGAAAAGGGGGATTTTTCCCATGGTAATGAATCCTTTCACTTCCACTCATGCATCAACCCACCCTGGAGGAAATTCGACAACTTGAACAGGTGGCGACAAACTTTTCTAGTGGCTCCCATGACTTTGATCTCAACCCAAACCACTCAACTCTTCACATTCCAAGACTACAACTACAGTTTATCCCTTGACTGCAACCCCTTTGAAAGCTATTGATGGAAAGTAGTCAAAACAAACTACAAATTGCTATGTATTTATAAACATCATAAAAATTATGACATCCAGTTGAACTCTGCTAGGTACGGATGAATCATGAAGGAATATATTATTATACCAACACCCATATTTTTTAGAAAATACCATTTTATTATAAAGACTGCTAATAAAAATATTATTGGAGGCAAAGATAGATGCACGCTTTCCCCTTCACTACTTATATATTTACCTTACGGAGCATATTTAGGGAACAACACAAGTAAATAAACTTATTATATTGTTTCCACAATTGCAATTTTTATCTTCCAATAATTTATTCTTCATTCTTATGCACCAGAGATACTAAATCCATTTTGGCCACGGATGATGAAACAGAGAAGTAGTGGCCTTCATCAGTTGTACTGAATCTATTGATAATTCAACCTTTCCTTCTTTAATCCAAATCTTTGACATGTCCATTCTAATTTGTAGTGCCATGTAAATAATCGGTTTAAAGCAAGTCGGAATTCTATGCATTCAGTAGTCTTGGAAAACTAATGGCTTTGCGAGATATTAAAATGTTTCACAACATGGACACAACTCCCAACAGTAGTCAGCTCAAACTACAAATCGCTATGTATTTATAAACATCATAACAAGTATGACATCTAGTTGAACTCTGGAAGGTAAGGAAGAAGGATGATATTATTATACCAACACCCATATTTTTCAAAAAATACAATTTTATCAATAAAAAGGATACTAATTATAAAACTATACCTCATTTTACCTTAGATATGGGAATATTTTGGGTGGAACCATGCATCCAATCCATTGAGAAAGGGCATTTTGAGCATTCTAGTTCCCTATAGCAACACTTCTAGGAAATTTTGTGCATGATTCAACATTGTTTTAACCCTCAAACAGTAATAAAATAGAGTAAATCTCAATTCTAGGTGGTTTTAAGGTCGTAAAAACAACAAACAACAATATGGGCATGCATGTAGTTTATAAATCAATTTCAAACCTTTTTTGACTTCTAACAATAGTGGGTAGCATAATCAACAAACCTAGGCAACCTATGAATGAAAAGGAAGGACATTATGATTCAAAGGGGCTGGATGGTAATGTCCTTTGTACTATGCATGCAAGTTGTTGCTACCAAATAATCTCTCAAAGTAATCTCTTTTCCTATTCTTTCTCATATTAAATGTTGTGACAATTGCTTGAAGAAAAACATAAAGACTTAGAACCATTGATTAATTTTGCATACTAAGGCTAGCAAAGAAGCTACATTAAGGGAATACTTGCAAGAAAATTTGTAAATCTTTTAAGGAACGTTGGAAAAATGTCATTGGTAGTCTTGTAACAAAATACCAGGCATACATTCAACCAAGGTTTTTCAACATATTCATTAGGTAGCACTATGTTTTGTAGATTACATATAAAAACACTAGCCCTCTTATTTTTTATCAACAAACTAAACATGATATAGTGGTGGAAACGTTCACATTTCAACACAAAATCATATGATGCCTAATTTACAGAAAGCATGATGCTCCTCAAAAGTCCGTGCAATTTTGACCAGGATCAAATTCCATTAGCCATTTCCAGGAGCCTAGGATTTGAATTGTGTTGGAGTATTGAGGAAATTTTCATTACTGGTTGATTTATGATCAAATTGTGGATCCAAAGCATTGGATGTAAACTCTTGACATGATTAGTGAGGAAACTCTCATTCTCGGCATGTTTTTGTAGATCTCTATGCACTAAAAACAACTTAAGGGAAGATATAGGAAAGGAATCATAATTGTCCAACATAGAGATATAGGATAGGCATCAAAATAGTCCAGCCATGGACAAATAGGTTTAGTCCCCCTCAGATTAAATTATCCCTCTATCAAATCAAACATCAATTGTTCATATTTTTATTATTGATTTGGCATAAATACAACATTTGAGTTAATTTGTGAAAGCTCAAATTTTTATCCTAGTATAATGGAGCGCCCAACGTGAAGGATGTTTGAGGGAAGACCTTTTCATACCTATCTCAAGCAACCAACAATCAAGAGTCAACAGATTTTGTTTTCCAAATGTTTAAGATCATGTGGAAGAAAATAGGCAAGGGTATTATTCAAAGGAAGTTCTCTCCAATCCCTCCCAACAAACTCATGAGGTAATATCATTTTTATTGCAATTTTCTTCACTTATGTTTTGTCTCATGCATATGTTCTAAAATTTATCATAATTTACACATCTAATCACTTGTACAAATATTTTAGGGGAATATATTCCATTAAAATATGTCGAGAGTTTTTTAGTAATTAGATTGCTCTAGAATCTAGACTTGGAAGACTCTTTAATGAATTTCCTAAAAGCCAATACTGGAATTCTTCATTCAATCTATATACTTTTATTTCATCTACAGTTATCGTGGTCTTCTAGGTATCCTTCCTGCCAATACAGTATTTTGTATCCTATACTACAACTGTACACTTCATGATTTGCTCATTAGATATTTCCCAATTCAAAACTCACATGCTAAACTAAGTCATTAAGATATCAATTATCCTTCTCCAAAGTGCCAACACTAGCAAGCATGTTGGAAAAAAAGAGCAACTATCACAGAGGAATAACTTACGTTTTGATGCTTGCATCAATAAGTTATTTTGTTTGCTACCAAGCCAATGGTAATATGAGTTTGAAATTTTATCATTTTTCCATTATATATACACCTGTTGGATTTCCTAAGAAAAGTGAAAACATGGCCATAGACTTTGGTGAATACATACCATTTGTTTGAATCACACACACACACACACACACCTTTCTTTGCACGAGTGATTTTCCATTCTCTCGAAACATTTCATGGGTGTTATTGTTTCCAGTGATTCCTTTGAATGAATAATTAGAATTTAGACCCACCAAACACCATAAATTGAATAAAAACACCTTTCTTTTGAATTTTTCACAGTGAATAAAAACTAGGAGAGAAAATAACTTTATGTCTCGAAGTTCACCCACGATATAAATCGGATATTCATCAATTTATTTCCAACAATGGGTAGATAGTGGTGACTGTAAATAATACATGGTGTCGTTGAATTTTTCTAGACTACAAGTCTACAACCATGCCACTACTAAATCTGAATTGTCAATACTGGGAGGCCTCTTTAGCAAAATAGGCATAGTAGACAAATGATCATATGGCTCCCTTAACAAAATTTCTAGGAAGCTAAATAAGGTGGCATCTAGGACCACCCTTGCAATTGTGATTACTGCTACAATAAGGCATGATTGTCTGAACAGGTTTGTGCAATTTGGTGGGTTTCCTTTATTGAATGAGTGGCTGCAAGATACCCATAAAGGAAAACTCGGAGATAGTGGAATTTCAAATGAATTCAACAGAGCCATAGATGACCTAATTTTTACCTTGTTTCGGGCTCTATAGAATATTCCTGTAGAATTTGATGCTTTGATATCTAAAATGCCCCAAGGTCAGTAAAAATTTTGATATCTCACACAACTCAAAAATTCATAGAAACACAAAGAAGTTGATAGAAGCTTCCAGTATTAGTGAACTTTCCATAGATTACACAGGCTCACAAAAAGACAGTCCAATCTCACCACAAAATTCATTAGAATTCAAGAATTCCACCACGTGATTCGTTGGAAATTCAAGAATTCCACCATGAGATTCTTTGCAAAGTAAAGATGTATGGTAATGCACAGTAAACAAGAAAATAAAACTTGAAATGAAGATGCCCATATTCAACACAGTTAAGATGTTGTAACTCATAAAAATGGACTTGCAAATTGCATTTATAAAGTTCCAGTGTCTTTGCTAATAACAACAGTAATAAAGGTCACATGAACCACTCGGGCATTTATTTTCTGCTAGTAAACCAAAAAATATCCATCAACATTATGAATAGAGAGCAGTTCCTACATCTGAAATAATTCACTTTTGGGGCAAAGGAAATGTTACAAATCATGGTCAGTGAAAATAATCCAAGCAACATGACCATGCAAAGAATTGGAATCAATGGATATCTCACTCTTATAATAGTTGACTAATTGTGTTTGTCAAGTGAAGACTGGCCATCTTCTGAGAGTACCAAGTTACAGGGTACAAAAATTTTTTTAACAAAAACTTATTCAAAAAAACAAAATGAAACTATTTATCCTCCACCCACAAGAAATCCGCCATCATGCTCTAAAATTAGTATCACTAAATGTTAGTTTGAGGGTGCAGTCGTTCCCTCTTACAAATAGTATGGGGCCATGGCTATAAAATAAATGATCAAATCAGACACAGATAAACAACAATATATGTTGCAGTGTATCAACCATAAATTTATGCTATCGGGGGGAGTCAAAGTCATCAACAGTAACCCTACAGCTATTAATACATAAATTGCAGACCCATCGAGACACTCTTGTAGCAACATATTAATATTTGGGACAGTGAAAAGATTTTTTTTAGAACCACTGGATTAGTTCTGTGGATGAGAACAGAGGTTGGTAACATAAGGAACAAATATGGGCAGCAGCAAACCCTCAATATCCATACTTTGTAATAGTAAATAGGCCTCCCTTCTGGCAAGTACATGGTACCTAGGCTAGAAAATTGGCCTCAAATAATAGATCTATGTTCATTCCAAAATGAAATCATATTATTTTCAAGCACCATAATCCAATCATAAAACAAAAGGGGTCGTTGAAGATGCAAAGTGGTTGCAAGTGGCTACACAACAGATTCAATCACTATAATATCTACATCAAGATTCCAACAAACATACCTAGTCAGTTTTATGATTGTATGAGTTTCACTCTTGGAGACTTGTCATCACTATCATATTCATACCAAATACCTTCAACACCTACTATTGTGAATTTTAGGTGAGTTCCTTCCATAATTCTCTTTCAATGTTTCAGAATTAGGGTTTCTATCTCATTAAGGGAATCTTCCATAAATTAACCCTTACTTGTTTGTTTAAATTCCTTTGTTTATTTCTTAAAAAAACTGATTTGAAATGCAAGTGAATTACCTTTATAATCTAGAGCCTCAGGTTAATGTATTTAAGATATGAAACTCTAATTACCCTAGTGGCCCTTTCTCTTTTTTTAATCCTTTCTTTCTTTTACCTAGGGTTTCTTGGCTTTGTCCTAAATCCAAGTAGTGACTCCACTTTCTCTTTTCTCTTGAACGTACCAATATCCTTTATCAACCAAAACTTGATATTCTATTTAAAAAACAAGGACAATTCATTGTTGAATCAGACATGGCTTGTAAATAATTCCATTAAGGTTAGAATCCACCATGATAGAATACTTGTAAGACTCAACCATAATCACATGTATGTCATACAAGTGATAGGTAGCAAACCATCGAATTACCTTGAAGAAAGCATCACCCAAAACATATGAAACCAATACCAGTAGGGTTGGATCAAGCTAACCAAATGATCATGGGATAAATTAAACATAAGGTAATTGGGACCTTTCATTTCCCCTTGAACTAGAACAACTAAAATGAAGGTTTGATCACAGTCAAAGCCAAAAACAAAGCTAAGGAGAATCACATATTTTTTTTATGCATAGTTGGGGGATCTTGGCTCAAGATTTCAAGGATAAACCATAATAGTTGTAAGGTCACAAATTTAAGTATATAAATAAAATACTTGAGGCATGAATGTATGGAAGAGGTCAAATATAGTTTTCCCTCTATATGTAGGGAATTTTTCAACAAACAATATATGAAACTAGGAATAATGGGTTTAAATCACAAGGGGAAAACAACCTATGATTTAGAGGATTATATAGCAAATAAAAAAACCCAGTGCCACTTAACTAGGCATGTAAAACATGGAAACAATGAAGAAAATTAATCATATGTAAGGCGTACCTTCATTCCATTACAATTGGTGTGCTTGGGTTGCCTCTAATCCATTATGTTTCAGGGTCAAAACCCATGAGCACTACTATAAAAGTGACTCCCAAATGTGTTATGAAATCCTAACTTAGGGTATGTCACTAAGTTTGACTCCCACTCATGATTGACTAACAAGAACTAATATCAAAGATATAACCCAATCTCCTAATCCTTCAAACATAAACATGAATTGGGTAAAACCGATTTGAAACACAAAGGAGAAAGAACATAGATTCCTCAAATTTAATGGAGGAGTTGCAGAGGTACCAGATGACCAGGCATATAGTCAACCAAGGTTTTGCATCATATTCATCAGGAAGCACTCTGTTTTGTTGATTACATATAAAAAAATCTAGCCCTCCTAGTTTTGATCAACAAACTAAATATGGTATAATTGTGGAAACGTTCACATTTCAACACAATATAATATGATGCCTAATTTACAGAAAGCATGATGCTCCTCAAAACTCCTTGTAATTTTGACCATGATCAAATTCCATTATCCATTTCCAATAGCCTAGGAATTGAATTGAGTTGGATTATTGAGAAAATTTTCATTACTAGTTGATTTATTATTAGATTGTGGATCCAAAGAATTGGATGTAAACTCTTGACATGATTAGTGAGGAAAATCTCATTCTAGGCATGTTTTTGTAGATATCTATGCACTAAAACAAACCTAAGGGAAGATATAGAAAAGGAATTTGAATAGTCCAAGAACCTTAAAAGGCCTTTTTATAAGCAAGACTGGATAGGGGAAAGTCCTATTTACACGGTAAAGGCCACGTGAGTTGAATTTTCCATTATGGTTGTGACAAGTTTAGAATCAAAAGTCAAACTTGATATGCTTCATCATTCTAGTGATTGGATGTTGATGCTTCTCCAGAATCATAGCATTATCTAGAAAGGTGGTACTAGTGATAGATAATAAGAAGACCTACCTATTGTCCAAACATTATCAACAATGCAAAATCAAATCATGGTTGTTGGTAACCTCAAAAGTCCCTTTTATAAGAAATATTGGATAGTGGCTTGTCCTATTTACACTCTTGAGGTCATATGAGTTGAATTGACAATTATGGTTGTGACAATTTCAGAATCAAAATTCAAACTCGATCTGCTTCATTGTCCTAGATATTGGGTGTTTCTATTGCTCTAGATTCATCACACCATCCAAAAGTTGGGACTAGAAGGTGGGATTGGTGATAGATAAGATATCCCTAATGTCATAGAATTATCAACAATGCATATCAAATGATGATATCACCATAGATAACAGTAATTGAAATAAGAGTCCCCATTGTGTTGCAAGAATGCATCTAAATTTTTTGCACATGACAATGATAACCAAGCTTCATCTGAGTCTCCAAAAGAGGGACCAGTAGCATAATATTTATCCAGCAGTAAAAAACAAGATATATATGATTATTCATAAGAAATATTGGTGGAAAAATATATATCTATAAGTATACTACAAGTTAACGCAAGAGTTTTCGAGACAAAAAATCATCTCACAGATGATATCGAGTTGTAGATCAATTCCCCCTTACCCAAATCATTGCATTGCTCCTCCTTTAGATAAACTATTTTACTAAGGCCAATTGTTACCCTAAGTTTCTCAAAACTTGTACCAAATTGAAGTTCTCTTTGTTTGGATTTAGAAAACCCAGTAAACTCGATATTTAACCTCAAACAACAGTCCTTTTTGAATTTTTAGGCATAATTGCAACCCTAAGCCAAAATTATTTACCTTCTGACATCAATAAACAATAGTAATGATCAAAAGAAACAACTAGTGGGTGATTTGGGCTATCAAAATTGTACACCATCCTCGTGGGATTTAAAAAATGACATTATGTCATATGATAACTCAACCTACCAGATTATCTCTCCAGTTCTCTAGCATTCTGTTAGAGTCGGGTATATAACAACAAGAGTGTTTAGAATGATAGAATCACAAATAGTTGTAAATATAGACTTAATTGTTGCTAAGGTAAATTCCTATCATGTAAGTAGTATCTTTGTATACCCTCTATTGGTTTCATGACTGAAATTTATTACATTCACCTATTTATTCCATTGTGGAGTTCACTTTGTGGGTATTCAAGCATGCCTCTATGTAATAGTTGAAGCTCGTGGGACCTTTCATTCTAAGTGAGATTTTGAAATTTTTTGATGGAGAAGCAACTCTTGGGTCATAGGTTTACTCACAAGATTTTAAATAATTTGTATATCAGTTAATTGGGAAGCTTTCTTAATGAGTACCACAACTTTGTCCTCTTTTTAAAGCTCCAAAGGAGGTAGACACATCTAGTGATTTTTATAGTGCAATAAGTTGTTAAGTCGCTATAACATAGAATGTAATGAGTTAGTCTCTAAATGCTTCAAAGAACTTATATTGGAGAATTCATAAATGGTAGGAAGTGAAGCAAGATTTTGTGCTCTCAGGTGGACTACAATTTTGTAGGGTCTTGATCATGGTGCAAGCCATTTTATTGGTATTCTTCGAGCCACTGATATAATTATAGATAAAAGGGAGATGGCCCAAAATGGTTTATCTCCACATAACAAAAAATTGACAAATATTTCAACTAGTCTAGTCTATCTATACTAGATAAGTATCCTCCACTGAGATAATTACTAGATTATATATCAAAGTGTTAGCCACGCGTTCTAAAAGTTTTGGATATTGGAGAATACATGGTTTTATTCTCAACAAAGATGTATGTATTAATAATCATATTTCTACATAAATGTTATGAGCTTGAAAGTGGGACAAGGTCCTAAATCAAGGCATATGTTGAAGAATTTTACAATCTTGAATAAATAATACCCAACAAATTTGATATAGATTCCTGAGTATGAGCCATGGAGGACCCGCAAGGACTCCCTAAACATAGTGTTCAATGATGTAGCATTCACCAAATGAAATTATTGGATTTTCAATATAACCAATAGATTCTGAGGATTCCATAGGCATTGTTGAATTCATCCTTAGGAAATTTATGGTTTAGAATGTCATAATACAATACTTGCATGCCTCCATGGGGGTTTGATCCCAACAAACTCATCAGTTTTTGCAGTCCATTTTTACTTAAAAATGGCCAATTTAGATAACGAGTTTTTTTATGGATGGGTGTTACAAAGTCATAGATGACAATAGGGTTAAACTATATACTTCTAGAGGTCTTTCCTCCCCTCAAACCATTGGTCCAAATAAGTAGTGACCAATTCTACAAGGAAAAACAGAGGAAAGAGATTGAGGTTATCTTGGATTCTAAGTCAAATCCTAGAGAGACATCGGTCCAAACTTTGTAGTCCTTGGTACTTATGGAAGTGTAAACACAACCTAACACCAACTCAACTACATTCTTAGGGAAATACTTCAAAGATTTTTTGAACCAAGTGATTGATATTCTGAAATAAAATCATTGAAAAAGTATAAAATGGTTTAGTCATTACTCATTAATCCATTTTCCACCATCCATCTCTGACTAACCTGGTTAAGTTGGCTTATAACGAATTATAATTATTGCTCCTATTGAGACATCCTAGCAATTTGTTATATTTTTATCATTCAAGATAGCATTATCTTAATATCTTATCTGAGAGAATAACATGCACAGCAATAAACACAAGAGACAAGAGACACAAAGAATTTTCCTCAGGGAAACCATAAAGGAGAAAACCTTGCAACTTCCTCAGAGATAGAATGAGCACCAATGGCAGTAGTAAAACCCGAAAACATAAAGATGATATCCAACAGCTTGTTCTCGCTCTCTCACTTGAGAGAGCTTCTCCTCTCTCACTCATGCACCCCAGTGAGTGAGTGTGTGTGTGATAAATAGAGAGGCTCACTCTCTATTTATATTATTTCGTTCACTTAATGCCCATTTCAACATGTCGGCCCCACTTCAAAATAAATTACCAGGACCAACATCTCTATGAGAGTCTAATAACCCTAGAGCCCCACAACTGTGGGGACTTTTCCCTCCAATCAACAAGGAGGGTTGACCTTGACATAATTGTGGGGACTATTGCCCCAATTTACAATGGAGGGTTTACCTCAATGACTTTACATGACTTGTTTACATTATTGAATCTCCCAATTGGAACATCGAGGCATGACATGACTCAATTACATTATAGATACTTCCCTGAATAAATATCGGGGTACAATACATAAGATATACAAGTGAATGCATTTTGAAGTTACAAATACATCAACACTCCCTCTTAACTAGGAAGGTATTCTCTCGACACAATTTATCAGCACAAGTCTTCTTCTCTGTATCAAGTGGATCATCTTCAAGTCATCTTCATCGAGTCCGGATCATCACTGGATCATCATCGAGTCTGGATCATCACTAGATCATCATCAAATCTAGATCATCATTGAAACTGGATCATCACTAGATCATCATCAAAGCTGGATCATCAATGGATCATCATCATCACTGCTTCTGCCATCTCGATCAACTGGTGCTATCTCTTCATTCTTCTCATCACAGGAAGTTCTACAGAGCCAACCCTTTTTCATGATGGTTGTAGGCCTAGCCTCCAAGTAGGTATTCATCTTCTTCAGCACTTATATCTGACCATGATAGGAAACTTCATTCACACATCATGATAGGAAACTTTATTCACACATCATGATAAGAAACTTTATTCACACATCATGATAGGAAAATTTTATTCCCACATCATGTCAAAAAGGCTCTTCACTTATATCTAACCACGATAGGAAACTTTATTCACACATCATGATAGGAAACTTTTATTCACACATCATGTCAGAAAGGATTTCAACCCCAAGCTGAGTGTTAGTCCCAGACTGGAAAAATTCCTGGTAACTGACCAGGTACCTCCATTCTCCCAGAGAATGGCATTCAACACTTATATCTGATCATGTAGGAGCCAATCCTACAGTCACATCAGAATGGATCAGCACTCATATCTGATCATGTGAGAACACATCCCACAGTCATATCAGAATGGCCCTCAGCTCTAGGATGAGTATTCCTGGTAACTGACCAGGTACCTCCATTAAGAGAATGGCATTCAATGCTTATATCTGATCATGTAGGAACCAATCCTATAGTCACATCAGAATGGCTCAGCACTCATATATAACATGGAAGGAACCAATCCTCTCACCATGATAGAATGGATCAACCCTTACATCTAACCATGGAAGGAACCAATCCTCTCACCATGTCAGAATGGCTCACAGACTCATCACTTCCCCTTGGAGGGAACCTCGATCTGGAGAACACCAAGCTTTTCCCTGAAGTATTCAAACTTTACTCTAGCCAATGTCTTATTCAACACATCAGCTATCTGTTCGACCGTCGCAATATACTGGAGCTTCACTGCTCCGCTCTGCACCATATCCATGATATAGTGATACTTGATCTCGATATGCTTCGACTTGTCATGGAA
This sequence comes from Pseudotsuga menziesii, assembly GCA_001517045.1. Lineage (NCBI taxonomy): Eukaryota > Viridiplantae > Streptophyta > Pinopsida > Pinales > Pinaceae > Pseudotsuga > Pseudotsuga menziesii. The sequence goes on from LPNX010897916.1 coordinate 351,977, forward strand.
CACCAGGTTCTCCAACAACTTCACACAACTCTGGTTGTTGCAATATATACAACATCCAACTAGAGATCGAATAAATTAGTCAGTAGCTTCCTCAGCCATACTGCCTCGCAATTAGTTGAACAAGCTGTGACATACTCTGCTTCAACTGTACTCAGTGCCACGCAAGACTATTTTTTGCTAAACCAAGAGATCACACCTGATCCCATACTGAAGCAACACCCTGAAGTGCTCTTCCTATCGATGGCACTTCCTGCCCAATCTAAATCAACATAACCCTCGAGGTTAATCTTCTAATTCACCTCATACTTGAGCCCATAATCAACTGTATCCCTTAGGTACCTCAGAATATGCTTTGCAGCAATCAAGTGAACATGTCTTGGATTTTTCAGGAACTGGATCAAGGTGTTCATAGAAAATCAAATATCTAGTCTCATATTCATCAAGTACATCAAGGACCCAATCATCTGACGATACATCGTGGCATCAAATGACTCTGATGAAGCATCACTCAATAGCTTCATGTTCGATGCCATAGGTGTGGTCATGGCCTTGCATTCCATCATCCCTTGTCCCATGGAGATTCCATCTGCATTCTGCCACACCTACATGCCTAGAAAGTAGTGCATCATATCCAAGTCCTTCATCTCGAACTTGGCAGCAAGTCTCCTTCTTGTAACTTTAATGAGTTCATATTTTCTGTCAGGAACAAGTCATCGACATATAACAGGAGCATCACTGGTCTTCCACCTTCAACCTTGAAGAAAAGGTTGGAATCCGCTTTACTCTCAGTAAAGCCTAGAGTCATCAGTAATCTGTCCATATTTTCGTACCATGTCAAACCTTAGGATCTTTTGCAGTCACTCCCTCTGAAGCGAAGCATCATTCTCCCTCTGTCTTTCATAGTCTATGCACTGAAAAATTTTGTACCGGAGTGACAAGTGGCTTCCTCTGCTACTAATATTCTATGTATCCATCTACTATCACTGGATATCAATATCCTCCATCTTGAACCTTTTCAAAAGCTCTTGTCGCACCCATCTGTGAGCTTGTCATCCTCCATAGGCTTTCATCTTCAACCTTGTAGAAAAGGTTAAAATATTCATCACTCTAGGTGATGTTCAAGCTCCTCATGTATGTGCCTTCTGAGGTCGTACAAATCCTTCTTTCATTTGCACACATGCTTCTGCTGTTGATGTAATTGTAACTTCGGAATGTATTCACTTGTATTTCTTATGTATTGTAACCTGATGTTTATTCTGGAATGTATTTGTAATGTACTTGAGTCATGTCATGCCCTGAGGTTCCTATCGAGAGTTTCTATAATGTAAACAAGTCATGTCAAGTCAAGGTGGGTAACCCTTCTATTATCTAAGTGTTAAAGTCCCCGCAGTTGCGGGGCACTAGGGTTGTTAGACTCACCTAGTGAATTCAGCCCTAGTTGGGTTTAGTCAAGTCGGGAATTAGTATAAATAGAGAGCTATCCTCTCTATTTATCACACACTCACTCACACTCAGTTGTAGCACATAGCTGAGGAAGAGAAAGACATTGGGGCAAGGAAGAAAGAGGTTACTGTTGTCAGGAGATCATTTTACTATTTTTTGGGTTTCACTTTTGGTGTTGATTTTATCTCTGAGGAAGTTGCGGGGTTTTCTCCATTTATGGTTTCCCCGAGGAAAAACACTGTGTTCATTGTCTCTTGTGTTTGATTGTTGTGCTTGTTGTTCTCTTAGTTAAAGATCCTAATGATATGCTAGCTTAATGTTAAAAATCTAACATGGTATCAGAGCTAACCTGAGAAGAAGACACTATGCAGCTGCGGGAACTAGGGCTTCCTACTTTGTGGATCTATCTCCACAGATTTTCAACAAAATAAGGGTGGAATAACTCTCCTCCCTAGGGCGCATATTTCTGTCGAAACATAATCCAATTCTGAGGTTTTTTAGTTTTGGACCCAACACTACTACCAAAAATTAGGGCTTTTCACAGAAGTGGAATTTTTCACTAATCCTGGGTCCGGATTGATCTCCTCCCCAAAATCGAAGTTAGGGATCAAAATCAAAGCATTTGGTTAGACAAAACTCCAGAAAAGAAAAACCCTAATCTGCTCCTGAACCAGCACTGCAGGATTTCAGGTCCAAATCCAGATCCAACATCTTCACCTGGTAAGATCTAAATATTTTGTATTTCCATTTGACGTTCTTAGTTAAGATATCTCATCATACCAAGCTCGATGAAAAGCTTGAGGGAGCTGATAACTTCTGATCCTGGAAGTATAGGATCTCCCTGGTCTTGGAAGAAAATGAGTTGGACTCCTCTATCAGTGAGGAGGTTCTAGTTCCAAAGGGAGATGAGGCCAAGGCCTTACATAAGAACAAGTTGGTTATGGAAAAGAGGATCATTGCTGATTCCATCAAGGATCACTTCATACCATAGGTTTCCTCCCTCAATACACCTAAAGCTATGTTTGATGCCCTAACCAAACTGTGAAGAGAAGAACATCAATTGGAAGATGACTCTAAGGAACCAGTTGAAGAATGTAAATATCCAGAATGAGGAGACCATCCAATCATACTTCACTAAGGTCTCCTAGATCAAAGAACAACTGGAAGTAGTAGATGAAGAAGTGGAGAATGCAGAAATTGTGATGACAACCTTGAATGGCCTCCCTAGTTCATGGGATTCTTTCATCTAAGGAATCTGTCCTAGGAAGAAGTTATTCAAGTTCAGTAGACGGTGGGAAGAATGTTCACAAGAAGAAGCTCGAATAGCAGCTCGAGAAGAAAATATGGGAAGTGAAGATCAAGCTCTCACAGTACACTCCAAGAAAGGAAGAAGGGAAAAGCATCATCACCAAGGTAAGCATTCTCATCAGAAAGGTTAATCTAAACTCAGATGTTATACATGTGATGAAATAGGACACTTTGCTAAAAATTGTCCCATGAATAAGAATGGATCCAAGAAGAAGAGGAACTCCAAAAGAAGACATCATGCTCACACTACTGAGGATGATGATCCTCCCAGAAAGAGAGTAAAACAAGAAAGTGAAGACTCTTCAAGTGAAGAATAATATGTTCTGATATCCGCTCTCACGGGAACTATCACTCATGGAAGCAAATATTGGCTTATTGACAGTGTGTTATAGCTGATTTTACCACTCCAGGTGAATCACTCTGGTATGGCCTTCCCCTGTCCCTCTGCAGACTCCTTAGACCCCTTGGACCATTTTTTGTCCTTTGATGTTTCCTAGACCATCCCTATAAACATGTGAAAAATGATACACGCGACTTTTAAACCCCTAATCATGTATATACGTGAGTTTGACCCCTAAAACCGCTTACATCGGGATGTGTACAAAATCCAAATCCTTTTGGAGTTTTCCTTGACATGGATCCGACTCACTTGACTCTTGGCCTTCCATATGCCTTGAGATCGCTCAGA
>LPNX010897916.1:365183-397739 GCA_001517045.1 Pseudotsuga menziesii
CTTCACATCCATAGTGGTAAAACTTGATAATTTTGACTCATGGAGTGCTTGGGAAACCTCCTGGAATCAAATCTGATTTATTCCTGGCCTCCTAAGTGCCCTTCTACTTTTTCTACTTTATTGCCTGCTTTTTCAGTGTTTTAAGGCAATTGGGAAAGTTTGACTAGGTGAGGTTAACTAGTTTTTTGTCCTCCACATCCTCCGCTCTTTTTTCCTATGAAAAGCATGTTTGAGTTTTCCTTCCATTACCTTTTAGCTTGCCTAATTGATTTTGTCAATTTGTGAGCTCCTTGACAGTTTTGGAAACTGCTTTATGCACCTATGGGGGATTTGCTTAGATTTAGTAAGCCTGCTTTTGACTAGATTCGAATTTCCCCCTCATGCATTCGAATCCTTTATGTAACTATTTATTGTGGTAGCCTATGACTTAACAGGGTTGGTTATTGTACACTTATTCAATACAGTTTAGTTTTCAGCTCCATATTCAGTCTCTTTTGTGATTGATTTTGCATGTACAATTGATAATTGTTGTGAGTGTAATTGTTCTATCACTGGGTTCAATTTCCATAGGAGTATGGTTCGTCACAACCCAACCTAGGAAACGAACCTGATCCACCAGGGACTCCTTTGCGTATTGAAAAACCAGTGGATAAACCTGAAGCTGCACGTCGCATTCCTAAGGGAGTCGTTAAGCATTCAGGGCACAATCCTAATGCCCGAGCCGCCCAGAACTATTCTGTTGTCGATGATTTGGGCCACACTCCTTGTGCGATGTCTGCACTAGAATTACTTCAGATTTGTCCTTCGCAAAGGAAGGATTTGATTTCTGCCCTTGGTGTGAATGATGATAATTCTTCCTCCGCGATTAAATTTGAAACTGCAGGACTTCAGCCTCGCTTCCCTTACTATGTGTCTCTTTTGATTCACATAGAATGTCTTAACATGACCATTAAACGCACTGTGATTGATGAAGGCACTGTTTCTTCTGTGATGTATTTATCATGTTGGAAGGGTTTAGGTTCCTCTGAGTTGTCTAAATCTGTGACCATGTTAACTGCGTTTGATAGGAGATCGTTTAGGCCGCACGGGATCATTCCTTCCCTTAAGGTCCATTTGGGAGGGAAGACCGTTGCGATAGAGGTCGAGGTGGTTGATGCACCCCTTGACTACAATCTCTTGCTAGGTAGGAATTGGATGTACAGTATGGAAGTCGTAGCTTCTTCCCTATTTCACATTGTATGCTTTCCATTTAACAGGAAGATAGTTATGATTGATCAAACGTCATTCAAGAATCCGTCGGTTACCGCATCTTCGGGAGCTTCGATCCTAATTGTTGAGCACTCTCAGTCAGCAACTGGGAGTGTGGGTGTGGGCATGTATCCATCCCTTATGGGAAGTTTTAGTTTCCCTGCACCTATCTTTATGATAGGGTCTAGTTTCAGTGAGGCTTCGACATATGTGAGATCGGTGTCTTTTTGCACAAGTCATATGGAAGATCCTTGGATTCTTACTACACCGAATACTTCGAGTGAGCCCATAGTAATGGACGTGCCGTTGCCTGCAACTATGGTAGCTTATCAAGCTAATCTTGAGTGTGCTGCATATCCTAGTCCTTCCTCTTCGCGGATGGAGGAGGAGGACCCATATGTGTTTCCTGCATGGGTAGTACAATCTTCTCACGTGCACTACTGCCTTGCTAGTGTTTTTCCTTCATACGATGCGATTATTGAGGCCATGTCGGGAGTTGAGCCACCACGGGAAGATCTCCATCATAGATCTTACTTTCTTCCCGAGCTTGACCGCTTGGAGCGTGAGGACTTTAGGGAGGTTCTTTGCGAGAGAATTGGCAGTCCCATGGTTCCATTAAGTTTTCCTGGTTTGATGGCTGATGGAAACATGGAAAATATATCTCCAATGATTCCTATCAATATCTCTTGCAATCCTGGCAGGATAGAGAATGTCTATATTGGGGAAGAATGTTCCCATGCTGAGATTCAAGAATACACCAAGTTGTTTAAAGAATTTTGTGATATATTTGCTTGGTCTTACGATGAAATGCCAGGTATCGACCCTCGCATTGTTGAACATGAGATTAAGACTTATCCCAACGCTAAGCCTGTTAGACAACACTTGCGTGCAGTGAATCCTAGGAAAGCACCCGTGATTAAGGCAGAGATAGAGAAGCTATTGAAATCCGGTTTTATCTATCATTTTCCCTTAAGGAAGTGGGTTTCAAACCCTGTTATGATTGACAAGAAGCAGGGAGTGATCCACATATGTACTGATTTCCATGATTTGAATCGTGCCTATCCTAAGGACAATTTCTCCACACCATTTATTGATCAGATTTTGGATGAGTGTGCGGGTAGCGAGGTTTTTTCATTTATGGATGGCTTTTCCAGGTACAATCAGATACAAATTAAACCTAAGGACCAACATAAGACTGCATTTATTTGTCCTTGGGGAACTTTTGCATATCGAAAAATTCCTTTCGGCCTTAAGAACGCCAGAGCTACTTTTCAGTGGGCCATGACCTTGATCTTCCATGATCTCAAATCGATTATCAAAGTATTTTTGGATGACCTTGCTGCTCATTCTTGTATGAGAATGCGTTATTCCTATCATTTGAGATTGGTATTTGAAAGGTACTGCCATTATTTGGTCAGGTTAAATCCACACAAGTGCATCTTTTGTGTGAAGTATGGTCACTTATTAGGATTCATCATTTCTAAGGAGGGTATAAGAGTTGACCCTTTGAAGGTTGAGGCAATACTTCAGTTGTCTCCCCCAAAAAATATTCGTCATCTTCAATGTTTGCAGGGCATGGCAAAATTCTTACGAAGATCCGTTTTCAATTTTGCTAATTTGACTAGAGGCTTCATGTGTCTTTTGAAGAATGACACCACCTTTTGTTGGGATGAGTGAGCCTAGGAGTCCTTTGATGCGCTCAAGCGAGCCCTAGCATCATCCCCGGTGATTAGTCCCCTAGACTATAGCCATGATTTCATACTTTATATGGACGTGTCCATGGAGACGATTGATATGGTTTTGGTTCAAGAGGATAAGGAGCTCCAAGAGCATGTCATATATTATCTGAGCCGAATTCTTATTGACGTGGAGCTCCATTATTCTCATGTTGAGAAGCTTGCCTTAGCTACCGTACATGCAATTCAATGGTTGAGACATTATATTCTCCTTCGCCAGACCTTGGTTGTAGCCCATGTCAATCCGTTTCAATTCATCCTCACTCAAAGGATGATTGGGGGGAAATATAATAAATGGATTGTCATCCTGCAAGAATTCAACCTCGAGTTTGTTTTGGCAAAATCGAAGAAATCGTTAATTTTTGCAGAGCTTATAACAGATTTCCCAAGCAAGGCCAAGGAGTTGGTTTGTGAAGATACGTTTATCGATGAGCACATCTTCTTAATCTCAACTTTAGAACCATGGTATGGGGATATCATTATATATTTACAAACATTGAAGGTCCCTACTCACCTTTCACAGGATGAACGACGACGGTTATGTCACGTGTCTAAGAATTACCTCATACTGGATAACACTTTGTACCGTCATGGGGTAGATTCCATTTTACATCGTTGTTTAACTCATGAAGAGGCTGAGGTAGTGTTGAATGATTTCCATAGAGGGGCGTGTGGTGTTCATTTATCTGGGCTTTCTACAGCCCAAAAAATCTTTAGAGCGGGTTATTTATGGCCGTCGATCTTTAAGGATTGTGTAGATGTGGTCAAGAGGTGCCATCCTTGCTAGGTGTTTGCACATAATATATGCTTGAAACCTACCTCGTTACATCCCATCATCACCACCGATCCTTTCATTGAGTGGGGGCTTGATTTTATGGATTGCAACCCAGCTTCAGCTGGGGGGCATCATCATATAATAGTGGTTGTTGACTACTTCACAAAATGGGCTGAGGCTATGCCTACAATTAAATATAACGGTGAGACAGCCGTGCACTTCGTATTCAACCAGATTATTACTCGGTTTGGGATTTCGAAAGAGCTTGTCACTAACCATGGCTCACACTTTCAGAATCGTATGATGGAAGAGTTGGCATCAAAGTTAGGGTACAAACAAGAGCATTCCTCCTCTTACTACCCTCAAGCGAATGGACAAGTAGAAGCAGTGAACAAATCACTCAAATCCATTCTCCAACGAACCATCGCACAAAGCAAGAATAATTGACACATTATGTTATATCCTGCTTTGTGGGCGTATGGAACCACTGTTAAGACTGCCACGGGTTTTTCTCCATATCAACTTATACATGGAGTGGAGTCGATATTGCCGATTGAGTGTGAAATTCCTTCTTTGAAGCTAGCCATAGAGCTCTTACCAGACACTTCCCCATTGGAGGAGCATTTGGTCCACCTTGAGCAACTTGATGAGCAACGTTGAGATGCCTTGGTGGCTCTAGAAGTAAATAAGTGTCGCGTAAAAGTGCAGTACGATAAGTCTTCCTGTCCAAGGAGGTTTAGTGAGGGAGACTTGGTACTTTTGTGGGATCAACCGAAAGAACCCTTGGGGGAAGGAAAGTTTAACCCCATGTGGCGTGGTCCTTACGTCATCAAATGTGTGTTAGAGAAGGGTGCTTATGATTTAGTGGATTATGAGGGAACGGCCTTGGAGGAGCCTAGAAATGGGCTCTATCTCAAAAAGTACTATGCATGATTTTTAGCCAAGGCCGGTTATTGTATATTATTGTACAGCTTTGCATAGGTAGGTCTTTTTCTTATGGTGATCAGGTTTGTAATTAGTTTCAGTTTCTTTTGGCAGATGTCAATGGAATCTTCCACCTTCATAGGATTCACAGATGGTGCGAGCCGTCACACTCAACACTCAGCCTCTGCTGCTTGGGTGATTTATACTCCTATGGGTTAGGTATTATCTTCAGGAGGCGTATGTTTACGACCATCTTCAAACAATGTTGTTAAATATAGTGCCGTTATTGAGCTTCTATAGGATGGGATTTTACATGGCGTTCTCTCTCTTGAGGTACGTCTTGATTCGGAGTTAGTAGTGTCACAGCTTAATGGTTTGTACCATGTTAGAGATCCGACATTATTAAGAAGATTCTTACGTGTGAGATTATTAGAATGACAATTTGACAATATAACATACATACATATTCCAAGAATTAATAATCAAGTTGTTGACTCATATGCTAACTACGTGTTAGATTGGCATTTGTTTCATACACAATAAGCTCATCACAAACATAAATTTTTACACATGTAAATAAATAAACTGATCATCATAAAAGTTTTATAAACATCCAAAATGTGTTAATACATAGTGTCATAATACAAAAATGGGGCTCTCCAGCCACAAGATATAATACACGGTAATACAAATTGTATCACTCCTAGGTATCTAAGCCTGTGGAGGAGGAGGGGGGTTGTGATCATGGAATGTCACTACGGCTCTAGCTAGCCGTCGAAATAGCTGTACCCATGCTCGTGGTACACCCACCACCTGGCGCTGCATGGCCTCAAGCAAGTTCTCCACTTACGCCATGGGTACTCTGTGTGTTAGCCTCATGAAGTTGGTGTGAATGCTTTGGAGTGTCCGCTCCGCATCCACACCCATGATATCTTCTCCTCTTCTCCTCTATCTATGACGAGGGAAGCCTTCAAGCCGTCGTGGTCCCACATCTGCATGCATATGGTAGATGTCACTATGTATTTTCACCCAAAAACATGTCTTTTGATTCCACATAATCAGAAAACACAAAAAAATATTAAATAACTCAAAATTTTAACAAGAGGTTTGAGATTCGTTACCTATGTCACCGTATGCCGATCCTAGTGGTAGCGGCATGTCCGGGTCCCCCCGAAAATCTATCCCTACATAGGGGTAGTCATCGATGGAAACTATCTGTCATCACCACCACGGAAAGAAATCAATTGGATAGGGGTTGTACACCCTACCTCCACCCAGTCTACACATCGCATCTGCCCAACACCGTTGGGTCGGATCTCGAATCCCGTGTAGAGGAACGTCAACTCTAGAGCTCAATCCTGGAACACGCTCGAAGAAAAACGTGCCCAGTATGCTGCTGAAACCAAAGTTTCGCACTCTGCCCATCTTGCACTCACTGAGCTGGTGTTTCATGTTGCCCAGTAGTACAGTGCTCCAATCATATACCATGGGTCTCATGCACTCCACTGCATAGAACATCAGAGGCCGCAAGGCCTGGTGTAGTGAAGCCAAGCCTGCTATCCTGCCTAATGTCAGTAGGATGGGCTTTAGGCCCAGCACCTGTATGGAGTTAGTTGGGATCTGACTCCCCACCTTCTCCGTGTCCGGATAGCAGTACACCGCAATGTACTCATCTATAGTCAGGCCACCTCTGGGCCCACGAGAATGTAGGTTCACCACTTCCCCCCGTTGGGAAGTTCCAGTAATAAAGTATATGTCCTCCACTTCTATGGTGAGGGACATCCCGTCTATCTGGAACGACTCTGAGTCTAGATCCCAGTAGTCCACTAACATCTGCAATAGTCCTGGTTTGTCCCTTAAGCCACCAAGACACCAAAATTTGTAAAGCCCACATGCACATAATGCTTGTTGAGCCATTAGATCTACCCTTACTGCCTCTTCTACATCACCATGTTCACGTTCTCTCCATTCTAGGACCATCCTGCACAAAAAATTTGAAGTTTGTCCATTAGAGTACTTAAAAAATCTTAAGCGCGGCCGCATATGCGACTGTTTACCAAACAGCCGCGTATGTACGTAGCTTTGGGAGCATTTTCCGCGTATATCCAGCCCTAAACGTGGAAAAACCCTTGATATCCACATGGGCCGTAGCGCCTATTTTAGAATGGCCTAGAAAATCAAATGCACCATGGAATTTGACAAAATTTGCATCAAAATGAAAGAATGGAGCATGGGTAAGTACTTGGAAAAAACGGTAGTGGATTCCGCTGGCTGGATCTACTGGAATTCGCTGTTGAAGTTCTAAGCTCAAATGGGTAAAAATTTCAAATGTTTTATAATGTTTTGAATTTTTTACTATTTATAGAAATTTTTCAATTTTTTGAAAAATTTTACCCCCTTTCCTATAGTTTGGACCGTTTCTAATCCTTTTGGACCGTTTTTGGACTAATTTATGATGTAGAATACCTTTTTGAGTGTTGTTCCAGTCGTTGGATTGACCCGTTCGTGCCGATTTCAAGTATCATGTCTAAACTGGCATATACGTTAGGTTTCATCACCATTTGCATTTTGCATGACCTTATGACCATTTCATTATAGCCTTAGGTACGAACCCACTCGATTATGTCACAGAACCTTTTTGTTGTTTTAGAAGTGGCATGATATGAGTGGTAGAGCTTGACCTTACATGGGTACCCTAGTTAGCACCTTATTTGCATTTGGTGCCCATGCTGACATTTTGTCCCTTAGGGTGTGGGAGTCCGTTGTATAGTATTGCCATGACATTTCGCAAGAGCCTCATACTTCTCTTGATATTTTTCTGGCCTATTTCCCTCATGACTCCCTTATGTCAAGTTGTAATTGCATTATCATGAGATTTTTCTACCTTATTAAGCCTTATGTCGACTTCCCTAACATTGAGTTTCAGCCATATAGCCCAAGCTTGTCTCATGTCTAGCCATGCAAAGCCATTTTATATATCCTTTACAGCTTGATTCCCTATTTTTACTGGGAGGGGATTTCCCCCCAAGTGTTGCTATCCTACACATGTATCCTTGCATTGAGCATAGGTATGTTCCACTGCTTGGAACTAGTTGGTTTTCCAATATGACACTCGTCTCCTCCTAGTCTATAACTATAAAGAAGTTTTATTCTTTTTCAAGATTTTTAAATATTTGAAAAAGTCCAAAAAAATAAAAAAAACCAAAAAGTCGGACAAAGAAAGATGTTATCTTTTGGCAGTTGTCGAGTCATGTCACCTTCGAACAGAGCACTGTATATCACATCCGTTGGTTGGGTTTATAGTTTGACTTTAGGAGTGTACTCATTTATCTAAGTTTATCTCCACCGACTGGTTAAGCTTCCAGTCCCCGTGGAGCCTCTGTTGATGCCTCCTGTGTCGCAGAGATGTCCCAGTTTTGTATATTGAGTCTATGCTACCTTTATTCAGTCACCATTTGTTGTTATTCTCTTGTTTGAAGGAAGTTGAAACCTAAGTCGGCCATTCCTTAGTTATCTTGACTTTGCATGTTGGCCATTCTCGGTACATTTATTGGTTCATGCACATTATGATCGAGTCCTTCCACATTATATAGCTTTGTTGAGTACCTCGTGTTGGATTATGGGTGATGCCTTAAATTGCCCTCCTTCTAGCAGATTTCATTCCATCGACTTCAGATCATTTATTTTGGGATTGGAATCTAGAGTCATTTTTGAGTGCCTTGAGACTTGCAGTCATCAGTGGCAAGTTCTCTCGCCATCAACAGTTTTTGGGAATACATCAATGTCCCCTGATTGATGGATCCTCTCAAGTGTTCAACCTCAACACATTTATTCACACTTGTTAGTTTGCACTCTAGTACCTTGATTCCCATTTCCATTATCGGTGGATGATCTCGCGTCTATTAACGGTATACATCAATGACCGGTAATCAAACGATGGACTACTATGTTTGACCTCGACACCTCTATTCACATAGTAGGACATGTACTCATAGCAGTTTGTGTAGAAGACCTTCCATATTGGTGGCATCTCTTATATGCTACCTCCTTGATTGTGCCAGTGTTCATGAGATTTCAGCTCTTGCGACTTGATTCCAGTATATGTCAGACATTTCCAGCTATTATGGAGATCTTGATCCATTATATATCTTCAGCCATTTTGGAGATCATGATCCTTTGTATATCTTCATCATGGAGATTCTGATCTATGTATATTGTACGTGGCGATGACCACTTATGTGATATTTTGTATCATTCCTATTCATGGCCATTGTACTCTTATGTATCCGGGACTGCTATATGTATTTGCTATTATGTGCAGAGTTGTATCATTGTACTATGTTGATTGGGTGGCTGGTCTTCCATTTGGGATCCTTCATCACTCCACTTCTGGGATGGACTTATAATGTATTTCGGCCATCGTATGACCCCTCTGACCTCACACATTAGGGGGCATATGTTATAGTTGATTTTACCACTCCAGGTGAATCACTCTGGTATGGCCTTCCCCTGTTCCTCTGCAGACTCCTTAGACCCCTTGGACCATTTTTTGTCCTTTGATGTTTCCTAGACCATCCCTATAAACATGTGAAAAATGATACACGCGACTTTTAAACCCCTAATCGCGTATATACGCGGGTTTGACCCCTAAAACCACATACATCAAGATGTGTACAAAATCCAAATCCTTTTGGAGTTTTCCTTGACATGGATCTGACTCACTTGAATCCTAGCCTTCCATATGCCTTGAGATTGCTTGGATTCGACTTTTCATTACCCCTTTCAAAAGCTATATAAGGAACTCTTTGGATACATTGAAGGCATAAGAGAATCGAGAGCAAAGAAACTATAGTCCATTGTTTCTGGAACTTGTGCTTGAGTATGCATCCCTTTGTCCCTTGAAGCACTTTTGTGTTCTTCCCAAGCTTTCCTTTTGCTTGTGAGCTTGCTATTGAGAGATGGAGGATTGAGGTGGTGGAGGCCCAAGTGGGGGATTCATTTTCTCTGATTCCCAGACGTGCCAATAGAGGTTGTATCCATTGTAATCTCTGATTTTATATTAATAGAAATATCTTTTCCTGTCCAATAATGTATGTTTGAGTGAATATTTTATCCATGGATGACTTCAAATGCTTATACATTGTTGATTGTTTATGCTAGAATAGATCTAACACCAATATATATAGTATGCTTGTCTTGTTTACTTGTTGTTGAGGAAGTGATTCATCAATTCAAGCTGAAGTTGAAAATCTCAATGAGGATCTACTTCAATCATCCAGAATAAGGTACGAGGTCTGATCCTTTAGTGTTAGATATTTGATTTCTATTGCATATTGGAAAGGATTGATTTCTGGAGTCAAGCTATTTGTTGTGGTACCCCAAGCCATAGGAATTTCTCTCCATAACATAATGGAGCTTCCAAACACATGTCAGGTTTCAAGAAATCTTTTGAGAAACTATGCGAACATAATTCACCCCGTAAGGTGAAACTTGGGGATGACTACCAATATCCCATAAAAGGTAGTGGTGAATCCTCCTACAAGCTAGACTCTGGAAAGTCTATGAAAATGAAGGATGTCTTGTTTATACCAGGACTAAATAAGAATCTTTTATCCATATCGGCAGGGTTTCATTTGTGGATGGCCAAATCCTCATGTGGCCAAGAGGAAAGACTATTGACGATGCAATAGTAATTAGAGAACAAGAAGGAGGATTATACAAATTGAAGGGCCATCCAGAACAAACCTTGGTCCATGACATAGTAGATCCAAATGAACTTTGGCACAGAAGGCTTGCACATGTGCACTATAGAGCACTACCACTTGCAAGCAAAGTTGTTGAAGGTCTTCCATAAATTCAAGCAAAACATGAAAGATTCTACAAAGGATGTGCGAAAGGAAAGAACACAAAGAATACATTTCCAAGTAGTGAAAGCAAAGAAAAAGGAATCTTGGAAATCATCAACTCCGATGTATGCGGACCAATGTCATCAAGTTCACTAAGCGGGTATGTATACTATGTTTATTTCATTGATGACTTTTCTAGGAAGACATGGATTTACTTCATGAAGAACAAAGATGAAGTTTTCGGCAAGTTCAAGGAATTCAAAGCCTTGATCAAGAACCACACAGAAAAGAATATCAATACCTTTCGATCAGATAATGACGAAGAATTCACATCAAATGAATTTAAAGACTTATGCAAAGAATCAAGGATTTAGAGGGAGTTATCCACTCCATATAATCTACAACAGAATGGGATTGCAGAAAGGAAGAATAGAACCATCATGGAAGCTACAAGAGCTATGCTTCATTATCAAGATATTCCTATGCATCTATGGCAAGAAGTTGCAAGAACAATGGTGTATCTATAGAACCATACTCCACACAGAGTACTCGAGAACAAGACACCTGAAGAAGTCTTTTTCAGCAAGAAACCAGAAGTCATCCATCTCAGAATATTCGGTTGTCCTATGTACATACACATTCCAAAAGAAAAGAGAACAAAATTAGATCCTTCAGGAAAGAAGGGTATATTTGTGGGATACTTTGAAAGCTCGAAGGCTTACAAAATATACTTCCCAGGATTCAAGAAGATCGACATCATCAGGGATGTAACATTTGATGAAGACACAACTTACAACAAATCCAAAAAGAGACCTGCTGAAGAACCTGAAGAAGCAGAAGCACCCAGAATTCATGATACAACCATGAATGAAGAAACTCAAGAAGAAGATCAAGAATTTTAATAACCACAAAGACCTGTAGATCCACCTCAAGAGAAGAATCCTCACAAGAGGAAACCTGCTTGGGTACGAGAAATTATCCAAGGCGAGAAATTATCCAAGGTGCGGAAAGATATGGGGCTCCAGAAGAGAATCACAGAGAAAGAAAGAGAACCAGATCCTGCTCTGGATATGTAGCTTTACTATGTGACTTTATCAATGAAGAACCTTCCAATTATGAAGAAGTGGTAGAACAGAAAGAATGGAAGGATTCTATGAACGACGAGTATCAATCAATCATGAATAACGATGTTTGGGATGTTGTCCCAAGACCAGAAGAGAAGTCGTTTATAACTTCCAAATGGATCTACAAGATCAAGCATGCTACAGATGGTAGCATAGAGAAATATAAGGCAAGATTCGTGGCTCGTGGCTTCTCACAGAAAGAAGGAATAGATTATGAAGAAACATTTCCACCTGTAGCTAGATACACTTCCATCAGATCAGTACTTGCTCTGGTTGCAGTGATAAAATGGAAGATACACCAAATGGATGGCAAGACTGCTTTCTTGAATGGTGTAGTGGAAGAGGAAGTGTACATAGAGCAGCCACTTGGTTTTGAGACACATGACAGGGAGTCTCATATGTGTAGATTGAATAAAGCCGTGTACGGTTTGAAACAGGCACCCAGGACATGGTAGGCAGAATTGACAGCTTTCTATCCAGTTTGGGCTTTACCAAAAGTAAAGCAGATTCCAACCTTTACTTCAAGGTTGAATATGGCAACCCAGTGATGCTCCTACTGTATGTAGATGATCTGTTTGTAACAGGTATGGATGGGTTGATTTCTAATATGAAGAGAAAGCTTGCTGTTGATTTTGAAATGAAATACTTGGGTATGATGCATTATTTTCTAGGCATGGAGGTGTGGCAGAATGCGGATGGAATCTCCCTCGGACAAGGGAAGTATGCAGTAGAGATCCTGAAGAGATTTGGGATGATGGACTGCAAGGCCATGACCACACCTATGACATCGAACCTGAAGCTTTTGAGTGATGCTTCATCAGAAGCAGTTGATGCTACTATGTATCGTCAGATGATTGGGTACTTGATGTACCTAATGAAAACGAGACCAGATATTTGCTTTGCTATGAACACCTTGAGCTAGTTCTTGACAAATTAGAGACATGTTCACTTGATTGCTGCAAATCATATTCTGAGGTACCTGAGGGGTACAATTGATTATGGGCTCAAGTATGAGGCGAATCAAAAGATTAACCTGGAGGGTTATGTTGATTCAGATTGGGCAGGCAGTGCCATCGATAGGAAGAGCACTTCAGGGTGTTGCTTCAGTATGGGATCAGGTGTGATCTCTTGGTTTAGCAAGAAGCAATCCTGTGTGGCATTGAATACAGCTGAAGCAGAGTATGTCGCAGCTTGTTCAGCTAGTTGTGAGGCAGTATGGCTGAGGAAGCTACTATCTAATTTATTTGATCTCTATATGGATGCTACTTGTATACATTGTGACAACCAGAGTTGCATGAAGTTGTCAGAGAATCCAGTGTTCCATGACAAGTCGAAGCATATTGAGATCAAGTATCACTATATCATGGATATGGTGCAAAGGGGAGCAGTGAAGCTCCAGTATGTTGCAATGGAGGAACAGATAGCTGATGTGTTGACAAATCCATTGGCTAGGGTGAAGTTTGAGTACTTCATGGAGAAGCTTGGTGTTCTCTAGATCGAGGTTTCCTCCAAAGGGAAATGATGAGACCCAGAGCCATTCTCACATGGTGAGAGGATTGGTTCCTTCCATGGTCAGATGTAAGGGTTGAGCCATTCTATCATGGTGAGAGGATTGGTTCCTTCCATGTCAGATATGAGTGCTGATCCATTCTAATGTGACTGTAGGATTGGTTCCTACATGATCAAAAGTAATCATTGAATGCGATTCTTTGAATGGAGGAACCTGGTCAGTTACCAAGTAGCTCAGTCTAGGACTGGGGGCCATTTTGATATGACTGTAGGATTGGTTCCTACATGATCAGATGTGAGTGCAAGCCCTTCTAACATGCATGCTATATTGGTTCCTCGCATGTGCATATTTAAATGCAGAGCCCTTTCTAACATGTATGTTGGATTGGTTCCTCGCATGTGTCGAATGTATTTAGGGTTTTTAGTATTTATGGTTTTTCCAGCCCGGTGTCAAACTATGGTTTGAATTTCCTGGAGTTTCACCCAACCAAAAATCTCGACCTAGGTCTCTAAAATTTGATATTGATGAGGAGAGAAATCCTATGCCAGGATCACTCAAAAATTCATGTTTTGTAAGAAGCCCTAATTTCCTGCCCCAAAAACTGAAAATGTTCGGAATCGAATTCTGCTTCGACAGAAAGATGCGCCCTTCAATGGAGAGTCATCCTAGCATACTTTTGGTGATGGAATGTGGGGAGAGACCCAAAAAGTAAGAAGCCCTAGCTTATGTAGCTGCACAATGTCTTCTTCTCAGGTTAACGCTGATCCCATGTTAGATTTTTATCATTCAAGCTAGCATTATCTTAGGATCTTATTTGAGATAATTACATGCACAGCAATAAACACAAGAGACAAGAGACACAAATAATTTTTCTTAGGGAAACCATAAAGGAGAAAACCCCACAACTTCCTCAGAGATAGAATGAGCACTAATGGCAGCAGTAAAACCCGAAAAACATAAAGATGATCTCCAATAGCTTGTTCTCTCTCTCTCACTTGAGAGATCTTCTCCTCTCTCACTCATGCACCCCAGTGAGTGACTGTGTGTGTGTGATAAATAGAGAGGCTCACTCTCTATTTATATTCTTTCATTCACTTAATGCCCACTTCAACATGTCAACTCCACTTAACAATTACTTACCAGGTCTGACATCTCTATGAGAGTATAATAACCCTAGTGCCCCACAACTGTGGGGACTTTTCCCTCCGATCAACAAGGAGGGTTAACCTTGACACAAATGTGGGGACTATTTCCCCAACTTACAATGGAGGGTTTACCTCAATGACTTTACATGACTTGTTTACATTATTTAATCTCCCGATCGGAACATCGGGGCATGACATGACTCAATTACATTATAGATACTTCCTGAAATAAACATCGGGCTACAATACATAAGATATACAAGTGAATGCATTCCGAAGTTATAAATACATCAACACAATTGACTCCGATAGAATCATTTTTCTAGGACCTTGCAGGTTTTTGAAGTAAGAACAAATTGGGAACTATAGAGGATAATTTTCATGCATATCAAACATTTAAGAATACCAATACCCATACATTGATTGTTCATATTAGTGTTTATCCTAAGGAACCCATTCTACATGTCCCTAAGAGCTCTTGTTAAGATCGAAGAAATGCAAGTAGGCTCTTCTTATTTACGTTAATAAAAATAGAAAGATCACAATAATTCTATAGGTTCCAATGTAGTGGAAACCAAGTATATAGTAGAGGGAATAGGGGAAAAAGTAACATATAGTGCTAGAGGAATCTCAAGCTAAAGTGGTAGTGGTGATCAACAACCACATGTGCCCCATATTTTTGGTGCATGTTTAGATGATCTTGGGAAGCCAAAAGATGTGTCCAGGGAGGATATTGATGATGAGGAGATGTAAGAGAACATTCGTATCAACCCCCCTCCTCCATATTCTCCACTTGGTAGTTTTCTAGTCATATCAAAATTATAACAACTCAACAAGAATCGACCTCACAAGGGAAAGAAGTAGATTGTGACACATATACAAAAGCAGATCAATCTAGTTGGCAGGAATCCAGTGGCCATTACATTGAAACCCCTCTAGACAAAGACCCAATAGTAGCATCCTTTGCAAATCTAGTGTTCTCACTGGAAACAAAGGCATGTGCACAAAATAAGGATAAATAAATAGAGGACTATATGTCAATAAATAGATTGAATGTCCTTATACAAACACAAAGGGATAGAGACTAAAACCATTGTTGGGATATATGTTCTATGGAAACTAACCTTTGTAAATACTGCAAACCCCAAGGAACCTTGAACTAGAACAAATTCAAATATTTCCACTCCACTATCGAACTACTTTCCACTCCACTATCAAATAACTTTCCACTCCACTATTGAACTTCTTTCCACTCAACAAATCAAGCTTCATGAAAATAAATGATTTGGATGAATTGTTTAGTCCTGACTCTTCCAACATTATATAGAGAAAAAAAATTCCCCCGTTTTACTATATCGTTGCATGTTTTTACCTGTCTGGACCATTTTGTAATTTAAAACATCTTCACTTGACAAATTTGGGAGCTAAACAGGGATAATTTTAGGGGCAAAATTTATCCCATGGGCTATTTTCCATGTTTTTCTCTGAAAAAAGATTAACCATTTTGAATTTTTTGAAGCCCTGTTTCGCCCAATTTTGATGGGGTAAAAAAATTTCACCCTAAAAATCACCAAATTATTATATAAATGATATAAAATCCTTGGAAATTAAAAAAAAATTGAAAAATATCACCAAACATTTTATAGTTGGTGTTTTAAGAATTGGTAAGATTCGCCAACATTTTTACACTTCCAAATAAGTATGGTTCCTTAAAATCACCCCTGGAGCTACATCCCTCGAAATTCTCATTTTCCACAAAATGTGGAGGTCAAAAACACCATCAAATCCTCCATTAGTGAAATTCCATGGATGATTTGGCACATCAAAGTATAAATGTGAATTTTTTAGGGACGAATTCAACCCATAAGGGCCACAACCTTGAATATAGGGTTAACTAACTGCCCATTTCCCTATAGTAGTCAAAAACACCATCAAAACCAAACCTCCATCGGTGAAATTGTAGTTCCATGGACGAAAGTGATAAATTTGAATTTTTGCGGGGAGAATTCAACCCACAAGGGCCACAACCTCGAATTTGGGGCTAACTAACCATTTGTTTCATTGTGTTCCATAAATCAAGGGCAAACAAACATGTAATCACCTCCATGAATGAAAAATAGGGGAAAATGAAATTGTTAATGTCTCCATGAATGAAAAACTAGGGAGAACTAATTGCAACTGGAATCCATTATCAGAATTACGGGGGTGAACTCACAATTTCGGCCATGTTTCATTAGGCTAAAATATATGCTTCCCACTCTAATGTCTCTCACGAGTTGGTTATATGAATTTTATTCATTGTGGTAATAATAAATGGTGGGATAATTTCTATAATTAAAAAAAACCCTTTTAATATTAAAAATTCGCCCAGGGTTTTTTATCACCCCTCTAAATTCGCCCATGGGCTATAATTCGCCTCTAAAATCATCCCTGATCCATATACTAATCAAGAAGATAACCAAGTTGGGGCCCTCCAACAAGAGCTTGTTTATTGGTTACAATGAGACTTCAAGGGCCTACAAGATCTATATTCCAAAGGAGAGAAAGAAAATTGTAAGGAAGTATGTAAATTTTAAGGAACATTTTGCATCAAGGAAGTACCATGAACCTATCTTAATGATAGACAATGACATTAGAGGAATCTTTGATATTAAAAATGGGCCTCAAAACAAAAAAATGTACTATAAAAATCAAATTTATAAGAACTAATAGGATTCAAGATGATTATCTCAACCATAAGAAACACATTATACAACCTGACGAGAACTATATACTCACAACGAGAATTGTATCCCTAAAAATCCATTTTTTGTATCAAAAACACCAAAATCAACCTTCAAACTGAAACGTGATGCTACCAGTGGCACTATTTTTTTGTTTCAAGGTTAAAAATACAACCATTTCCTTAAAATTCCATACATATCCTTAAAATCAACGATTGAATAGGAAACTAATACTACTAGCCACATGCTGGTTTTTTCAAAGGCTAAATTATAACTTGTTTGAAAGCATGGACTTTACAATAAGTTTTATTGGTAGAAAAATCTTAAAATCAAGCTCTAAATTGAAAAGTAGTGTTAGCATTGTAGCATTTTTCAAACCATGGCCTTGAAAAATAGGGCCTCCCCTCTTTGTGGCTATCAATTTCCCCTTGTCATTTCTTAAAAAATATATAATTTTTTTAAACATTTATATAAAATAAAATTATTAAACCATGAAATTTTTATTTTAAAAACAAATTAAAAATTTTGATATTTTTATAAAAATAAAATTTTAAATTTTAAATTATTAAGCCAAAAAACATATTAATTTTTTTTTAATTTAAAAAAACCTTAAAAACATTTAAATTTAAACAATTTTAAAAAATTACCTAACTACTTCCCCTCCCCCTCCCTCTCCTCCCCCTTGCCCTTCCTTGCCACCCATTCGCCCCCCTCCCCCCTCCACTCTCCCCTCCCCCACACCCCCTTCCTTCCCTCCCCCGCCTACCTCCCCCCTCACTTCCTACCCCTCCCCAACGCCCCCCTTCATGTCCACGGGTTCCCATTGAGCCATGTATCGATGTCGGGAATTAAGTTGTGGCTTGATGGGCACCTATGGGGGGGAAGCGAGCGAGGAAGGGGAATTGGATGGGGGCAGATGAACAGGAAGGAGTACTATGGGGGAGGAAGGGAGGGAGGAAGCTGGTGTAGAGGAGGGGAGGGGTTGTAGGGGAGGGAAGTGGGGAGGAGAAGGGAGAGGGGGGACGGGGTGGAGGGGTAGGGAAAGGGGTGGGTGGAAGTGGAGGAGGGGAGGGGTTGTAGGGGAGGGAAGTGGGGAGGAGAAGGGAGAGTGGGGACGGGGTGGAGGGGTAGGGAAAGGGGTGGGTGGAAGTGGAGGAGGGGAGGAGGGGAGGTAGAGGTGTGATAGTTAGTTTTTTTAATTTTTTTAAATAGTTTTTCTTTTTGTTTTTTAAATTTTTTTTCATTTATTTAATCGATTTTTAATACGTTTTAAATTTTATTATTTGTTAATTTTTAAAAAATTTAACATGATTTTATTTATTTTTTTATTTTCAAAAAAAACTTAGTTTTTTTAATAACAAATTCATTTTCTCAATTCTTGCTAGCTCACTCGATTAAGGTATGGGATTTGTTTTCAAAGTGACTCGAGTTCAATACCCTTAAGGGTGACTTAGTTGGGAGGAGATACCAAAAATGTCCAGCCATGTTAAGGGTTGGTGTGGCCCAGGCTAGGTGCGATCTCAGGGTTATTTTAACTGCTTAGATGCCCT
This sequence comes from Pseudotsuga menziesii, assembly GCA_001517045.1. Taxonomy (NCBI): domain Eukaryota; kingdom Viridiplantae; phylum Streptophyta; class Pinopsida; order Pinales; family Pinaceae; genus Pseudotsuga; species Pseudotsuga menziesii. Next base: position 383,765 of record LPNX010897916.1, read on the forward strand.
TGCATTGCAATTTCTTAGAAAATAGTTGAAATGCACTAGCCCCGAGTGACAAACATTTCTAACAAACAAACAAAAAAAATCATTTCTTAATAATAATAATAATAATAATAATTAATAAAAAATTCACTTTAATAAAAAAATTATTTTAAAAAAATTACTCTTTTATCTTAAGTTTTTTTTAAATATTTGCATTATTGTATTTTTTAAGTTTTTTTAATTTATTAATTATGTTTTTGAATTTTTTGAATTTTTTTACCATTGTTATTATTTTTTACAAATATTAATAAATAATTTCAAAACAAAAATCGTTAATTTTGTTTATTTTTAAAAATTGGTATTTTTCTATGGGATTAAAAAAAACAATTGCAAAAATTTCTAATTTTGTCCTCAAAAACAAATGGTGGGCTACCGAAAACACCATTTTTAGATTCGAGGGTGAAATAGCCAATAAATGAAACCTATAAAAAAAAACAAGAACTATATAGAGTCCTCATCCGGTTGTATATTGTGTTAAGAGTAAATAATTTTGAAGGGAAAACGAAAAAAAAAAAACAACTATTTCTCTATCATATTTTCAACTTATTTTCTTATAGATTTATTCAAATTTAAAGTATGAGCACCTGTGGGATATGAAAATAAATTTCACATCCAACAAGTACCCACTGGACATACTTACATTGAAGGAAATACATTTTTATGTATTTCAAGTTCTTTCCTATCATGGGTCTATTAAAAGTATGTTAATTGGGTATTCATTAGATGCGCAATTTAATTATGCATCCAATAAATGTTCACACTCAAAATTTGACTAAACTTACTAGAAGTTAAGCTGAAAATACAATAGAAAAAAATAGTTTTTTTCTTTCCTAAAAGAATTATAACTCTTAATTTTTATTTTAACTATTATTTTATTATTTTCCTTAGGAATCCCATTTTAAACCTACAAATTCATCAAAATGCAACAAGAAGCTTCGAAGGTTTAGCCAAGATCACCAACAATTTCTAGTTTTATACAATAACTTACAAGTGCAAAGGAGAAGCTTCCATCTCCTGTCAGTTCTGACAAGAAACCTCAATGGTTCATGCAGACATTGAAGGGTGATTATGAGCATGTTAAGGCTCCTAGGAGTTCATTCAAGGAAAAAATACCTCATGCCAAGTTTCCAAGCTACATGATGTTGATCAGTAGAATTAGAAATTTTGATCCCTCTAGTTTTCAGGAGGAAGTAGACATGCGCATTTAAACGGATGCCATGGTAGAGGAGTACACCTCCACATTGAAGAAATATGTATAAGACATTATGCCTATACTAGAGGGGAAATCAGTAGAGACTTCCATATGGATCTACAAGATCAATCATAGGGTAGATGGCAGCATAGAGAAGTACAATGTGAGGCTTGTGGAAAGAGGGAGTGGGCTATGATGAGACTTTTTCTCTAATCACCAAGGACAATTAGATTAGAGTAGTGATGTTTTTATTCTCCTTTATGAGATAGAGGATATATCTCATACATGTCAAAACATTTTTTCTCAATGGGATAATTGAGGAAGAACTCTATAGAGAAACCCTAGGGATTTGAGATTAATGGGAAGGAGTTTCATGTGTATTGGTTGAAAAAGGCCATGTATGGAATCAATAAAGCACTGTGATCATGGCATTATAGGATCGATGAATATTTGCAAAGTATGTGCTTCTCCAAAATTGATGTAGATGCCAACTTATTTTTCATATTTATTGAGGCGGATTTGCTTAATTTAGTGTTGTATGTAGATGGTTTTTTCTTACAAGATCGAAGAATATCACCATAAGGTATAAGATAGATATGGAAGTCGAGTTTGAGATGAAGGGAATTGGCATGATGCATTACCTCTTGAGGTTAGGGATCTAGTAAATACTAGGGAATATTTTCCTTGGGTGGCATAAGTGTGCAATCGAGATCCTGAATAGATATCAAATGGAGGACTACAACCCTATGGCATCACCTATGATCATTAATCTAAATAAAGTAACAAATTCATATTCAAATTTGGTATATCCCACATTTCACAAGTGGTTGATATGTTCATTGATGTATATGGTGTTATAGAAAAAAATCGACACTTTTCTGTCTGTGATGACACTTACATGTTTGGTCGCATGACGACACTTCATGAAGGATAATGTTAGTCACCCAAAGGACATCTGTGGATGGAGGGCCCATTTTTTGGACTTATGTAGCACCTTATTACCTATTTATTGGTCCATTGGGTACCTAGGAGGCTAAGGAACAAATTTCCAAACCAAACCATTTCCTGAAAACCCTTGGAAAAACCCTAAAATGTATTTTTTCACAAAAACGCAGGTTGCTAGTGCACTACTAGCGTTTTTCACCTTGTACATGCAGGGTGTTCAGTTTCATACAAGCGTGTACCATAAAAAATGATCAGAAAATATAAAAAACTTTAAATTTGGGTGGTTTGGGTGGTTTTGGAACAAACTCCTCAGTTGTAATTGTTCCTGCCTCGACCCTAACTCTTCGATTTTCTATATAAGAGAAGGAGAGGGGACCATGAAAGGGACTTGGACTTGAGTATTGTTATTCTAAAAAAAATAGGACTCTCATCCCCCTCACCTATTCCCTAGTTTCCTTCTACCCTTGGTGCAGAGCTTGGAGGTTGAGAATCTTGGAGGAGAGAAGCAGGAGATCCATATTGAAGGTTTCACCATGTGCCTTGAATAAGGAGAAGGTATATCCTGTACTTATTTCATTGATTAATAAATACTTGACATTATTCCCTTTACAAATCATTGTATGTCCATCTCATTTATTGATTATATGCTGATTCTATGAGATTAGGGTTCCATATTATTTTGAATATCAATATATTACATGTGATCAAATTGGTTTGAGGATAAAGCATTTTTGCGGGTTCCATAGTGGAAGGGTAAAAGAAGGGATAAAGGGAAATATTGCATCATCCTTCAGTTTATAAGGTATGTATCCTTCTAACCCCTGAACTTTTGCTTTGTTTATACTTGCATAAACTTGTATGTATGTATGGAAAACCCCTAGTACATTGGTGGCCTCACCCCAGCTATAGGAACACTTTCCCTAACAACAAAAATGGTGACTCCACTAGGGCAAAGCCTTGTATGCTTTGTGGTCTCCTTGTCTATTTCTCTAGTGTCTTTTGAATTTTGAGTCTAGTTTTTAGGTTAAGAACAATCCTTAATCCATTACAGACATCTTCCATGTTGTTTTGGGAGTGGTTTTCACCTTTTCTGCACCATCCACCACCCATACGCTGATACTATACCACACAGTAGTGTTTTTGCAAGGTACACATAGGTGCAGAGTAGTACAACCTACGTGTCACATGCTACTCACACTATAGTGCACTTGTGTTTTTTCCTTTTCAATGTTTTCTTCACTTTTTGGGTTATTTTGGGGGGGTCTGGTTGCAATTTGAAGGGTCCCTATTGTTCCCTGGTCTATGTAAGACCACTTGGAAGTGGTTTCTCCCTTTGTGTTTGATCTTAACTTGGTGTTAAAACATTTTTTGAATCATCTAGGATTGTATCTTATTGTGTGCTTGACCTCCTTGCTTGGAATGACCTTGTTGTGTATGGTGTTGATCAGCCTCTATTGGTAGGTGTAGCCTGAGCTTAGGATTGTTTTGATCCCTTTCTTCTTTAGTCTTGTTGGTCAAACTCCTTATGAAAAAGTGGTTGCATTTTTCCCTTATGCAAATCTTCCTCCCAAGAAAGAGGTAAGAAGGTGTTACAGAAGTCCCAAAAATGGCCCTTACATCCATAAGTGTCGTTTGGGTGACTGAAAGTAGCCTTCGTGAAGTGTCGTCATGGAAGTGTCATCACGCGACCAAACATGTAAGTGTCATCACGGGCGGAGAAGTGTTGATTTTCGATATAACATTTGGTCAACAACTAGGCTAGTTAAAGTTTTGCAGTCAACGAATTGAGTCAGTTCATGGTGGAGCCAAGGTATGTGCAATGGGTAGCAAAAAAACATGTGCTCGAATACTTGAGGGGCATAGTGGAGTATGCGTTGAGATATCTAGGAAATGGTGAAGTGAAGTTGCAAGGGTATACAGATTCGAATTGGGTATGCAATGCATCATACAAGAAAAGCATCTTGAGGTGTTCCTTTAACTTGGGACCAATGATGACATCCTAGTTCAATCAAAAGGAAAACTCTCGTGCACTCAATTCATAGAGGAAGAGTATATGGAAGTTAGTATAGCAAGTCGTGATGCCATTTGTCTTAGCAATTACTTACAAGTTTGTTTGATTAAGAGGTATATCCAACAATAATTCATTGTGATAATCAAAGTTGTGTCAAACTCTCTGAGAAATTATATTTTCATGACAAATCCAAGCACATAGAAATCAAATATCTCTTCATCCAAGATAGAATTCAAAAGGGAGCAATGCATCTCCAGTATCTAACCACAGATCATCAAGTTGTTGATACTCTAACCAAACCCTTAGCAAAAAGGAAATTTGAAGCATTTAGAGACAAACTTGGATTTGTGTAGAATTCCTTCCTCACTAAAAGGGAGTGTTGAAAATTGTCACTTGGACGAGAACTTCCACATATGTTCAGTGTCAAAACGTGTATAAAGTCAAGCAATTCAATTCTATTTTGTAATTCATTTAAGTAATGAAGTGAAAGCCTTATATTTAGTTGTTGAGTCTAATAAAGTGTATTTTTAACACATTAATGATTTACACTAATCTCAATCATACATCTCACTGAAATATTAGGGTTTTTTAGGGTTTTATCCCAAGTATAATGGCAAGTGACAGTAGAGGTTTAAGAACCATTCATTTCAAAGAAATTTTTGTCATGCAAACTTAAAGCGTTGAAGAGAACATGGTTTAGAAACCAGACATAGGGCAGTGTGCAAGTTTTCCTTAGCAAGTATGTAGATTTGTTCTATTTGAGTGTATTGTATAAGTGTTATTTTGATAGTTCATGGAGGTTTCCTTGTAAGCCTTAAATTATTAATGAAATGTATATTTGAAGGAGTAAATTATCTATTTTTTTTGTTTCTACTATTTACTTTCCAACATGTGTGACTACTACAATGTTAAGGAATTTAATTTATGCAAATAAATAACAAGTTTTTGTTTAGTTCAGAACATAAGGATAGTAGTCACCTAAGGCTTGTAATTTTAACACATAGACTCCCACATGAACCTCCATGGAAAACATATTCATGCACACCAATCCAATTATTTGCGCAAAATGGATTGACAGTTGTGATCACAATGGGTTTCACTTATACAAAGGCCCATGATGAAATTATACTAATTTTTTTACTATTGATCATGTGTTCCTACTGCTCCTACATCAAAACCAAATACAAAAAACCTAGTTATACATGCCTTTCTATTGAAGGAAAACCATAAAACATACCTAGTCACAAGGATAAGAAAAGCACCAATTTGACAAAAATTATAATGGCAATTACAATGTCACAGGTATCCCAAACATGAAGAAGTTAAATGGTTTTTTGAACCACAAGCTAGCACAATTTTGTTATTGTCACCAAGAAAAGAAGACAACATTTGGAAGTTAGGTAGGAACTACTATCATTTTTTAGCTCTGCAATAGATCTATAATCATTTTTTGTTGACATCTGCTTAATTTTTCAACATTTGACTAAAATAATTATCCCAAGAGATGTATCATTCACCCAAATTTGATCATTTAACCCTACAACTATTTCAAACATCAAACCCTTCCTAACTTCTTCAAGAATCAAATAGGAATATCTTCTCAACAACACTCACACTAGAGTAGAGGAATAGTCAAATGTATACCCACCATTCAAACACCCAAACTTTGAAGCTCTACCATTTTTTTTAGTGTTAATGTTTCTCCATAGTGCATCATCGAGCAAACATTCTAGATGGCCTTGGTGTAGTCTTTCCTAGCCATGAGTTTTGGTGAAGTGTTAATAAAGCTCGAGGTGCTTGCTAAGATTCATGATCACATTGTCTACTCCTTAATGGAGTGATATATTCTATCTTAGAGGACTATTGTTGAATTAACAATATCTAAGAAGTGTTTGGGACTTCTTAGTGGGTCTATTCAACATTAAGATTCTATGTGTGAATAGACGCGCATGTGAGGAGATGAACGTCAACAAGGAAGAATTTGCTATGATGAATAAATAACCAAGAAGTCAATTCAACCATTGAATAAGTCTCATATAGCAGCCAAGAAGTCCCAATGAAATATTGAAGACAAAAAGTATCAGCCCTGAAGATAAAATAAAAGATGAAGATCAATATATCAAGACGACCCCAACAAGAAAGAAAATTCAGCCCCACTAGTGAAGAAGTCAAGTGAACTAAATATTATAAATATTAAAGTGCTCTGACTCTTTATTTACACACTCATCATCACACATTCTCTCTGCTACACAAGGGTGCAATTTTTGAGAAGGCCTAGCAAAAGCATGAGAAGTATTTTTTGGGGTTCTTATCTCTCCTAGAAGTTCACTATCTCTTTCTAGAGGTACACTAGGGTTTCTTATGAAATGGTACATTCTGTTGAAATATTGTAACTTCGAAGAATATTCTAAATGTATTTTACTGATGTACCCCAAGGGAGATGCCTTATTCCTCCATTAGGATGTTACTATTGTATTTGGTCATCATAGATTCATGAGGTATAACCTCCATTGTAATTCGGGTCAATAGTACCCTAATGAATACAATATAATACTATTTTGATTCTTCCTAGGCGAATTCGTCCTAGTCAGTCTAGTGGGGCTGACTTGTTAGGGTAAAAGTCAAGTGACAAAAAGAGTATAAATAGAGGAGTTGTGTTCCTCATTTAAACATAGACACTCACTTTTGTATAGCGCATAGGAGAGACAAAGACATACCAGCAAGGAGGAGGATCACCTGTTTTGTGGTTTTATCTTATACATCTATATAGAGGAAGTTTTGATGGGTTTTCTTCCCCTTGAGGGTTTCCCAAGATAAATATGTGTTTATCTTGTGATTTTGTTTCTTTCAGTGATTCTGCATATGCTATTGTTGTGAATTTGGATTAAACACTAATATATCTAGATAAGCATATGAAAACTTAACATGGTATCAGAGCTAGCCTGAATAGAACAACTTTCACAAGGTGAAATATTCTCCTCTCCCCCTCCGACAAGAAATTAGGGTTTATGCAAAATTTGGGATTTTGAAGATCTTCTTACATAAAAATTTGTGCCTCCCTAGAGAATATATATTGAGCCCTAAATCAAATTTTTTGAGTGGGTAAATCTCTGGGAAAGAGAAACCCTAGTTTGGCCATGAACCAGAAAGATGCAGAAAACCAGAACCATGAATCTGTAGAAACTGAAATATCACAAGTAAGTTTTGAAGGGTGAAGGTTTGGAATCTCCAGAAACCAAGTGGACCAAACAACTCACCTCAATCAAGTGCATCTTCTAGTAAGGTCATCTTGTCATTTTGAGAGTTTTCAATTTTTAGTGACCTCCTGGATAAGATGACCCCAAGCACCAAGCTTGAGGACAAGCTGGAAGGCATAGAAAACTTCCAATCATGGAAGTATAGGATTGGTCTCATTCTTAGAGAGAATTATTTTGACAAACACATCAAAGATTAAGTTGCAGAACTGAAAGAAGATGAGTCTAAGGAGAAGCACCAAAAGGACCTAATAAAGGCAATGAGGATCATTGTTGATTCTATCAAATATCACTTGATCCCTCAGGTGTCATCTAAAGAAACACCAAAGAAAATGTATGATGCCCTTTCCAGAATGTATGAGGGAAGGGACATCAACATAAAGATGAATTTGAGAGCTCAACTGAAGGGTACTAAGATAAGCAAAGGAGAATCCATTCAAGATTACTTCACAAGGGTTTCCCAGTTCAAGAAACAACTAGATGCCATTGGAGACTCCCTTGATGAAGATTAGCTAGTTATGACTACTCTCAATGGATTCACTATACCTTGGGATTCACTCATATAGAATACGTGTTCCATAAAATAAAGTATGAAGTTTGACATTGTATGGGAAGATTGCATCCAAGAAGAAGCTAGAGTAGCTAACAGAGAAGCTCTACTTAGAGAAGATGAGCAACCTCTAGCCACCCATACCAGAAGGATAATACAATCAAACTTCAAGAAGGATAGTCACAAGGAGTATAAAGCTCCAAATAAGTTTCAAAAGAAAAGAGAACAAAGTAAGAAGAAATATTACTCCAAATATCAATGTTATAACTTTCATAAGATAGGACACCTTTCCAGAGAGTGTCCATTGAATAATAACAACAACAAAAGACATCATGCTCATCTAGCTGAAGATGAGGATGAAGAAAAAGAAGAAAGACCTCGAAAGAGACAAGCAAAAGAAGAATATGTAGAAGAATATGTTTTATTATCTTCACTCTCTGGGTTTGTAATACCTAGAGAATATACATGGCTTATTAATAGTGATGCTTCAAAGTACATGATAGGGAAGAAGCAAAATATGTCAAGACTTGAAGAAAAGAACTCTCCTCAAAAAGTATCATTAGGATATGACTATCAATATCCCATAAAAGGTATTGGAGAATCAAGCTACAATATTGACTCTGGTTACTATATGTACCAGGTTTGAAAAAGATCTTACTTTCCATCTCATCATTAGATAAGAAAGGATATAGAGTTGCATTTATAGATGGACAAGTACTCATGTGGACCAAAGGAAATACACTTGTAGATGTTTTGGTCATTGGTGAAGAAGAAGGAGGATTGTACAAGCTCAAAGGACATCTAGAAACAACACTTGTCCATGAGATCACTATCTCAAGTAAACTATGGCATAGAAGGATTTATCACATTAACTACAAAGAATTACCCTATGTGAGCAAAGTGGTAACAGGTTTACCATATTTAAATATCGATTATGAAGGTACTTGCAAAGGATGTGCAAGAGCAAAGAACATCAAGAATCCATTTCTGAAGAGTGAAACAAAGACTAAAGGTACATTGGAATTAATTCATTCTAATGTAAGTGGTCCTATGCCCTCTACAACTTTAAGTGGATATGAATACTATGTTACATTTATTGATGAATATTCAAGAAATACATGGATATAATTGTTAAAGACAAAGAGTGAAGTGTTTTCGAAATTCAAGGAATTCAAATCCTTTATAGAGAACCATTCAGAAAGAAGAATAAAAACACTCAGAATAGATAATAGTGGAGAATATACGTCAAAAAAAATTGAAGAATTCTGCAAAGAAGCTGGAATCAAGAGGGAACTAACCACTCCCTACAATCCCCAATAGAATGGTGTTGTAGAAAGAAAGATTAGAACCATTATGGAAGCAGTGAAAACAATGATTCATGATCAATACTTTCCCATGCATCTATGGTTTGAAGCAACAAGAACAAATGTGTATGTGGCATGTGTAGAACAAATTATCTCACAATGCCCTTGGATTCAATACTCCTGAAAAAATGTATATAGGAAAAAAACCTGAAGTGATCCATGTCAACATATATGGATGTCCAATATATGTTCACATTCCAAAAGAGAAGAGAACCAACTTGGATCCTTCCAGGAAGAAGGGAATATTTGTTGGATACTATGAAGTCTCCAAATCTTTCAGGATATACATTTCACGATTCCACCATATACATATTAGTAGGGATGTAACATTTGATGAAGAAACACCTCTTAAGAAATCCATAAGGTGTAATCTGGAAGAAGTACATGAAGAGGATGTACCTCCCAGAAAGATAAAAGTTGAACCCTTTCCTGAAATAGTAGCATCAGAAGATCATGATATGCTAGAACCTCAGGAACCCCCTACTATGGATATATCTCAAAGAGAAAAACTGCTTGGGTAAGAGAAATCATACAAGAAGCAAAGGAGTATGGAGCTCCAGAAGGCTCCACAAGAACAAGCAAGAGATCAAAGTCATTCTCCAACTATGTAGCTTTGATGTGTGATCTTGTAGATCAAGAACCTACCAGTTACGAGAAAGTTGTACAAAAGAAAGAATGGGTGGAAGCAATGATGGAAGAATACCAGTCAATAATGAAGAATGATGTTTGGGATATAGTACTCATACCAGAAATCAAGAGTGTGGTACCTTCGAAGTGGATCTACAAGTTAAAACCTGATGTTGATGGAAGTATTCAAAAAATACAAGGAAATATTTGTGGCTAGAGGATTCTCTCGGAAAGAAGGAATTGATTATGAAGAGACATTTGTGCTAGTAGAAAAGTACACTTCCATTAGAAGCATAATGGAACTTGCTTCCATGATGAAGTGGAATCTACACCAGATGGATGTAAATACAACCTTCCTGAATGGTGTGATTGAGGAAGAAGTATACATAGAAAAACCACAAGGATTTAAAGTTGAAGCCATAGTGACTAATGAATGTAAGTTGGAAATGACTCTATATGGATTAAAGAAAGCTCCTAGAGCTTGGTATGGAAGAATAGATAGCTTCTTGACAAGCTTGGGATTTACCAAAAGTAAATTTGATCCTAACCTTTACCTTAAGGTTATGGATGATGAACCTGTCATAGTATTACTATATGTGGATGATCTATTTCTGATAGGAAATGAGAAACATATTGCAGAAAGAAAGAAGAAGATAACTGAAGAATTCGAGATGAAAGATCTTGGATTGATGCACTATTTTCTCAGGGTGGAAGTATGGCAAATCCCAAAAGGAATCTTTCTAGACCAAGGAAAGTATGCAGTGGAAATATTAAAATATTTGATATGTTGGATTGTAAATCCATGGCCACACCCATGGATACCAACCTGAAGTTGTTATCTGATGAATCATCATAGTTAGTTGATGTGAATCAGTACAGACATATTATTGAGTCACTGATGTATATGACGAATACTAGGCCATATATATGTTTTGTTGTGAACACCCTAAGTCAGTATCTAGTTAAACCTATACAGGTTTACCTGATAGCTGCAAAGCATGTGATGAGGTACCTAAAAGGTATGATATATTTTGGACTATAGTATGATAGATATCATGACTACAAATTGTATGGAAATATGGAGTTAGATTGGGAAGAAAGTGTCGCAGACAAAAAGAGCACCTCTGGTGTATGTATTGTCTGGGATCCGCCATGATCTCATGGTTTAGTAAGAAATAGTCCAGTGTTTCTCTTAGCATGGCTGAAGCAGAGTACATAGAAACTTGCTCCACTAGTTGTGAATCCATATGGCTTCGGAAGCTAATGTCAAGTCTATTTTATATGGAGTTGGATACCACAGCCATTCTATGTGACAACCAGAGTTGTATAAAGATGACAAGGAACCATCTGTTCCATGATAAATCAAACCACATAGAAATCCGATATTTTTACATAAGGGATATGGTAAAAAAGGGAGTTATACAACTCCAATATGTGAGTACCGATGAGCAAGTTGTTGATGTGTTGACCAAGCCTCTATCTCAAGTAAAGTTTGAATACTTTCATGACAAGCTTAGTGTAGTCTGAAAAGACTTTCCTTGTAAGGAGGAACAGTGATGATGATGTAGAGACTTTCCTCGCAAGGAGGAACAATGATGATGATGATACATACCTTTCTTGCAAGAAGGAATGATGATGATACAAACCCTCCTTGGAATGGGGGAGCAGGTTGATGATATGGACCTTACTCGAAAAGGAGGAGCTAGTTCATGATGTAGACCTCCCTGGAAAGGGAGAGTGATGATGATATTTTCATTGATGATGGGATTAAAGTGATGTTCCAGTACCAAAGAGGCAAAGTGTGCCTACAGATGCTGATGAGGTATGACATTTGTTGAATTATTGTAACTTTGAAGTGTATTTACTTATTATCCCCAATGTTCCTATTGGGAGAATCATTTGTATTTCATTATACCCCGATGTTCGTCTCAGGAGAATTACTAAGAGTCATGAGTAAATTCCCTCCATTGTAAGTCGATTCATTAGCACACTAATTAATATAATATTAAGTTGTTAGATTCCTCCTAGAGAAGTTGGCCCAGTCAATTTTAGTGGGGCCAACTTGTTGGAGTGAAATATCAATTGAACGGAAGAATATAAATAGAAGTGAGGCTCTCCTCATTTATACACACACACACTCACTTGTGTAGTGCATAAGAGAGAGAGATAACTATAGTTGTGTTGAAATATTGTAACTTCGAAGAATATTCTATATGTATCTTTTGTGGTCCCCAATGGTCCTACCGGGAGAACCACTTGTATTATCTTGTACCCCAATACTTCTAATCAGAAGAACTAATAAGAGTCATGAGGTTGTCCCCTCTAATTGTAAAGGTGGGTCATTAGCACCCCAGTGTGGTTACTTGAGCCTACATGTGTAACTCAAGCCTGCATGATTAACTCGAGCCTACATGAAAGATGAGTTAACTTAAGTGAACGGATGAATATAAATAGAGGTGTAGTGCTCCTGATTTGAGGCACACACTCTCACTTGTGTAGCGCATTAGTGGAGAAGAGAAGAGTAGCTGGAGAAGGAGGAGGATCAGGCTTTGATCTCCTTGTTGGTTTTACCTTTTATCTTTTTGGGGCATCTATATTGAGGAAGATTTTGCTGGGTTTTTCCCTTTAGGGTTTTCCCAGGATAAATATTTATGTTCCTTTTGTATGGTTGTGCTTGTCTATCTTTCAGTGATCCTGTTTATATGCTTTTGTTATGAATTCGAAATGAAATACTAATGATCTAGCTTAACAAATGAAAATTTAACATGGTATCAGAGCCACCCTGAAAGAAGGCATTGTGCAGCTACAGAATCTAGGGCTTCTTAATTTTTGGTTCTCTCTCCACAATCGATCCGCAAAAGAAGGCTAGGTTGACTATCCATTGAAGGGCACATCTTTCTGTCGAAGCGGAATTCGATTTCGAACATTTTTAGTTTTCGGTGCGGGAAATTAGGGCTTCTTGCAGAAGAAGAATTTTTGAGTGAGCCCAGAATAGGATTTCTCTCCTCATCAAAATCGAAGTTTAGACACCTGGATCAAGAAATTTGGTTGGGTGAAACTTCAGGAAAGTCAAACCCTAGTTTGACCCAGATCTGGAAAAACCCTAAATACTAAAACTGCTAAGTTTTGGTACATTCACTATATCCTGAGATTGGAGAAGGCTCAAGAGTTTTAAATTGTAGAGGCCAAATATAAAATCCTTATTTACACTGTGTCCAAAATTCAGTATCAGATTCTCTATATTCTGGAATATATGATCCCTCCAAGTTAGGGTTCCAGCCTCTTCCAGAATTCATCCCTAAACAGGACACCTGGGGAGAATTGTTGTAGCATGGGCTACAGAGGTCCAAATGGAATTCTGGAAGATTTTCCAGAAATATAACATACTATACTTTTTGTGGTCCGAATTTTAGAACCTGAAGATGAACCAGTGACACATGGCATTCCATACAACTTCCCTGTACTGAATAGTCCTGTAACAGGTCACCTTGGGAAAATGATCATAAATCCCAATTGGAGAAACCAATTCTGATGAAACCTATGTTTTTGGATCAAGGACATGCGAGGTTACCTCGATGATAAATTTCAGACATAGAGGAGCATTAATTTCGGAGATATCATAGAAACAGTAACAGGAATTTCTGCAAAAGAAATTGGAAAACTAGGGCTTCCTGTTCCGGGAGCTTCCCTCCACTGTTTTTAGAAAAGGAGTACATTGGACAAATCCATTTAAAGAGATCTATCTTTATATCTAATCACATCTAAAAGATTCCAAGTTTTGAAAATTAGGGTTTCTCTGACAAACCCTAGATCAGCCAGCTCCGGAAGCAGGACGGACACCTCAAATCAGTAAGATCTAATCTTTTGCTATTTACATTTGAGGTTCTCATTTCAAAGTGATCTATCACATCAGCTTGATGATAAGCTTGGTGAAGTTGAAAAATTACAAGCATGGAAGTATTTGATCTCTCTGAAGAAAATGAATTGGACACCTAC
>LPNX010897916.1:398896-418094 GCA_001517045.1 Pseudotsuga menziesii
TTCCACAGAAAGAATAGACTATGACATGACATACTCTATTGACCAGTATATATCAAGCAAACCACCTGTACAGAATGAAGAAGGAAGATAATACTCCACTTCAGGGGGAGTGACTACAGAAGATATCTGAGTTCAACATGGTACGACATGATGGATAGCTTCTTGATGGATCGAGACTTTACCAAGAGTAAAGTGAGTTCCAACCTTCAAAGTTGAATGCAGAATACTAGGATATGTTGATGATATGACAAGACAAACTCATGGAAGATGTTATGATGAAAGAATACTAGAATGATGTATGGGATATAGTTCCCAAACCAGAAGAAAAGAGTATTGTATCCTCCAAATGGATATACAAAATAGAGCATGTAGCTGACGAAAGTAAAAAGAAATATTTGTGGCGAGAGGTTTCTTTCAGAATGAGGGAATTAATTCTAAAGAGACACTAGGCTCCAGGAAGCAAGGTACACTTCCTTCAGAACTATCATGGTAGTTTCTTCCATGGTGAAGTAAAGACAAGCCTTCCTTAATGGTATGATTGAGAAAGAATTTTACATTGAATAGTCACGAGGATTTGAAGTTGAACCCAGATGGAATCACGTATGCAAGTTGAAGAAGGCCCTCTATGGCTTGAAGCAAGCTCCCAGAGCTTGGTATGGAAGAATAGATAGTTTCTTGTCAAGCATGGGATTTACCAAGAGTAAAGTTGATCCTAACCTTTATCTCAAGGTTGTAGAAGATGAACTTGTCATCCTGTTATTATATGTGGATGACTTATCCTTAATAGGAAATGAGAAACAGGTCATGGAAAGCAAGAAGAAACTAGCAAAAGAATTTGATATGAAAGACCTTGGGTTAATGCATTATTTCCTAGGTCTGGAATTATGGCAAAGTTCAAAAGAAATCTTTCCCAACCAGTGAAAGTATGCGGTAGATATATTGAAGAGATTCAATATGTTGGAATGCAAAGTCATGGCCACACCCATGGGCTCCAACCCGAAGCTGTTAGTTGATGACTCATCAGAGTTAGTGGATATGAATCATTACAGACAGATCATTGGGTCATTGATGTACTTAACAAATACTAGACCAGACATTTGTTTTTCTATGAACACCTTAAGTCAATATATTGTTCAATCAAGATGGGTTCACCTAGTAACTGCTAAACATGTGATGAGATATCTGAAAGGGACTATAGACTTTGGTTTATATTATGATGATAGCCATGAGTATAGATTGTATGGCTACACAGATGCAGATTGGTCTGGAAGTATCTCAGACAGGAAAAGCACATTAGGTAGATGATTTTGGGGTCTGCTATGAGTTCATGGTTTAGCAGGAAACAATCCAATGTTTCTCGTAGCATGGCTGAAGCAAGATACATAGCAGATTGTTCTGCTAAGTTGTGAAACCATATGGCTTCGGAAGCTGATATCATGTCTCTTTGAACTGAAAATGGATACTACAATGATTCTATGTGATAACCAGAGTTGTGATGACAGAGAACCCTGTGTTCCATCGTAACACATAGAAATACGGTATTTCTACATACGAGATAAGATGCAGATGATGATGTTTGAGTATTGCCATACTGAAGATATAGATTATGTTTCAGTATTTACATACTGTAGATGCAGATGATGGTGATTCCGTATTTCTATACTGAATATAGAGATGATGATGCTTTCAGTATTTCTATACTGAAGATATAGATGATGATGCTTTCAGTATTCACATACTGGAGATACAGATGGTGATAGTTCAGTATTCACATACTGAAGATGTAGATGATGATGGTTTGGTTACTGATGTGCTAACGAAGCCTCTATCTCGAGTAAAGTTCAAACACTTTTGAGACAAGCTTGGTGAGGTTCGGAAGAACCTTCCTCGAAAGGGGGAGTAGTGATGTTGTAGTGGGATTGTATCATCCCTGGGCATCTGCCCTAAAGTGATCCGGTGACCTAGGTCCTCGAGAATGAAGAGGGATTGTATCATCCTGGGACATCTGTCCAAAAGTGATCCGGTGACCTCGATCCTCGAGAATGAAGAGGGATTGTATCATCCCGGGACATCTGTCCAAAAGTGATCCGATGACCTCAGTCCCCGAGAATGAATAGGGATTGTATCATCCTGGGACATCTGTCCAAAATAGATCTGGTGACTTCGGTCTTCATGAACGTGGTGCGCTTGCATCATCCTTGAAATTCGGTTCAAAATGTATCCGGAGGTCTCATCCCCCGTGAATGTGGTAGGATTGCATCATCCCTGAACTTCGGTTCAAAATGTATCCAAAGGTCTCGACCCCAGTGAAAGTGGTGGATTGCATCATCCATGAACCTCGGTTCAAAATGTATCCGGAGGTCTCGGCCCCCGTGAAAGTGGTGGATTGCATCATCCCTGAACCTCGGTTCAAAATGTATCCGGAGGTCTTGGCCCCCGTGAAAGTGGTAGGATTGCATCATCCCTGAACCTCAATTCAAAATGTATCCGGAGATCTCGGTCCCCGTGAATGTGGTAGGATTGTATCATCCTTGAACTTCGGTTCAAAATGGATCCGGTGACTTCGGTACTCGAGAATGTGTGTTGATCCCGTAATTCCTAGAGGAAGGATTGTCTGAGTTCCACATATGTGTTGATCCAGTAATTCCGAAAGGAAGGATCATTAGTAACTCCGTAAAGACCTAAATCCTGTAATTCCGAAAGGAAGGATCATTGAATTGATCCCGTAATTCCAATAGGAAGGATTTTCTGAGTTCCACAGATGTGTTGATCCCGTAATTCCAATAGGAAGGATTGTCTGAGTTCCACAAATATGTTGATCCCGTAATTTCGAAAGGAAGGATCATTAGTAACTCCATAAATACCTAAATCTCTTAATTCCGAAAGGAAGGATCGTTAGTAACTCCGTAAAGACCTAAATTCCGTAATTCCGAAAGGAAGGATCATTGGTAGCTCCGTAAAGACTTGATCCCGTAATTCCAAGAGGAAGGATTGTCTGAGTTCCACATATGTGTTGATCCTGTAATTCCAATAGGAAGGATTGTCTGAGTTCCACAAATGTGTTGATCCCATAATTCCAAAAGGAAGGATCGTTAGCAACTCCGTAAAGACCTATAATTACAAAATGAAGGATCGTTAGTAGCTCCGTAAAGACTTGATCCCGTAATTCCGAAAGGAAGGATCGTTAGTAACTCCGTAAAGACCTAAATCCTGTAATTCCGACAAGAAGGATCATCTAAGTACCACAGACATGTTGATCCCGTAATTCCGAAAGGAAGGATCATTTTGATGTTTTGATGATGATGATGTTGATGTTTTGATCATGTTGATGTTTTGATGATGATGATGTTGATGTTTTGATGATAATGATGTTTTGGTGTTGATAATATTTTCATGATGATGTTTCTGATAAAAATATCAGAGTATGATGATGATGTTGTTGCTGATCGAAAGGCCAAAGTGCTGAAGATGATGTTGCTGATCGAAAGGTCAAAGTGCTGAAGATGATGTTGCTGACTGAAAGGTCAAAGTGCTGAAGATGATGTTGTTGATCGAAAGGTCAAAGTGCTGAAGATGATGTTGCTGATCGAAAGGTCAAAGTGCTGAAGATGATGTTGCTGATCGAAAGTTCAAAGTGCTGAAGATGATGTTGTTGATTGAAAAGTCAAAGTGCTGAAGATGATGTTGCTCGAAGCAGTCAAAGTATTAATGATGATGAAGACAGAAGATTGAAGATGAAGACTACATAATGTTGAAAAGCTTCCAATGATTTATAGATGTATTACCATGATGATGTTGATGATGTCCTCTATCTCTCTCCTACTATTTTTGTTGTTGATGTTGTTGTAGAATACCCTTCTCGTTAAGGGGGAGTGTTGAAATATTGTAACTTCGAAGAATATTCTATATGTATCTTTTGTGGTCCCCGATGGTCCTACCGGGAGAACCACTTGTATTATCTTGTACCCCGATGCTTCTAATCGAAAGAACTAATAAGAGTCATGAGGTTGTCCCCTCTAATTGTAAAGGTGGGTCATTAGCACCCCAGTGTGGTTACTTGAGCCTACATGTGTAAATCGAGCCTACATGATTAACTCAATCCTACATGAAAGATGAGTTAACTTAAGTGAACGGATGAATATAAATAGAGGTGTATTGCTCCTCATTTGAGGCACACACTCTCACTTATGTAGCGCATTAGGGGAGAAGAGAAGAGTAGCTGGAGAAGGAGGAGGAGTAGGCTTTGATATCCTTGTTGGTTTTACCTTTTATCTTTTTGGGGCATCTATGTTCAGGAAGCTGTTGCTGGGTTTTTCCCTTTAGGGTTTTCCCAGGATAAATCTTTGTGTTCCTTTTGTATGGTTATGCTTGTCTATCTTTTAGTGATCATGTTTATATGCTTTTGTTATGAATTCGAAATGAAATACTAATGATCTAGCTTAGCATATGAAAATTTAACAAGCTGCAAGGAGGAGAATGATCAATCTAAGGTTTTGTCTTTTATCTTTTGATCATTTATATTGAGGAATATTTTGTTGGGTTTTTCTCATTAGGGTTTTCCCATGGTAAATTTGTGTTGATCTTGTGATATTGTTTCTTTCAGTGATCCTATCCATATGTTTTTGTTATGAAATTGAAAATGAATGCTGATAATCTAGCTTAGCATATGGAATATTAACATGGTATTAGAGCTAACCTGAATAGGACAGCTTTCACAAGGTGAAAAATCCCTCTCTTTCTCCCCAACAAGAAATTAGGGTTTCAAGAAATTTTTGAATTTTGAAGAACTGATTGCATGGAAATTTGCTCCCTCCTAGAGTGCATCTTCTAAGACTGGGATTGAATTTTTTGGAAGAGTATATCTCCCAAAAATTCAAACCCAATTTTGACACTGCACTAGAAAATTGCAGAAATCCAATGAACCAGAAAAGTGCTAGAAGCTACAGTGTTGAATCTCGCAAGTCATATTTGAAAGGTGAAGACTTGAGATCTCTAGAAACCAAGCACACCAGTCAAAACACCTCAGTTAATCGCATCTCCTGCTAAGATCAGTTTCTCATTTTCTAGAATTTCAATTTTTTGTGTTCATCTGATGAGATGGCCCCAAGCACCAAGCTTGAGGACAAGCTAGAAGGCATAGAGAATTATAGAGAATGGAAATACATAAGTGGCCTCATTCTCAAATAGAATGATCTTGAAAAATATATCAAGGATGAATTTGCAGAACCTGAAGAGGTTGAAGCTAAGGAGAAGCACGGAAAGGATCTAATTAGGGCACAAAGGATTATTGTTGTCTTCATCAAGGATCACTTGATCTCTCAAGTGTCATCCAAGAATAATTTGAAATAAATGTATGATGTCCTAGCAAGAATGTATGAAGGAAGAAACATCAATAGAAAGATGAATCTAAGAGCTCAGTTGAAGAGCACCAAGACGAGTCATGGAGAATCCATCCAGGACTACTTCACAAGGGTCTCCCAGTTCAAGGAACAACTAGAAGCCATTGGAGAAAAAATTGATGAAGATGAGTTGGTTATGACTGCTCTAATTAGTCTCACTAAAACCTGGGAATAATTCATCCAAATGAAGTGTGCCAAGAAGGAAAGCATGAAGTTTGATATTGTATGGGAATATTGTATTCAAGAGGAGACTATAATGGAAAATAGAAAATCTCTACTGAAGTAGGATGATCAAGCCCTACCCACCCATACCAAGAGAAGAAGAAGCAACCCAAATTCACGAAGGGAAACCGCAAGGAGTCTCAACCTCCCAGAAGGTTCCATAGAACAAGAGAAAGTATCCCCAATAGGGACTACTCCAGCTTTCAATGTTTTCATTGTGATAAGATAGGACACATTGCCATAAATTGTCCTTTGAAGAGACAAGAATACAAGAAGATGAACAACAACAACAAAAGACACCATGCACATCTAGCTGAAGATGAGGATGAATAAGAAGAAGAGGAAGGACCTCAAAGAAAGAAAGCAAGAGAAGAATATGCAAAAGAGTGTGTACTATAGTATGAGATGACTATCAATATCCAATCAAAGGAATCAGTGAATCAAGCTACAAGCTTGATCCAGGAAATTCCCTGAAGATGAAGGAATTTTTATATGTACCAGGTCTAAAGAAGAATTTACTTTCTATCTCAGTTTTAGAAAAGAAAGGATTCAGAGTTGCATTCATAGATGGCCAAGTACTCATGTGGCCCAAAGGAAAGTCAATTGAAGACGCAGTTGTCATCAGTGAAGAAGAAGGAGGCCTGTACAAACTCAAGGAACATTTAGAAACAGCCCTTGTTCATGAGTCCACTAACCCTAGTGAACTGTGGCATAGAAGGATTTCCCACATCAATTAGAAATCACTACCTCATGTGAACAAAGTAGTGACAGGATTTCCAGACTTGAAGATCAACCATGAAGGTATTTGCAAAGAACGTGAGAAAGGGAAGAATATCAAGAATCCATTTCCAAAGAGTGAAACAAAAACTAAAGGTATGTTGGAATTGATTCATTCAGATGTGTGTGCTCCAATGCCATCCACATCTTTGAGTGGTTTTGAATATTATATTACATTTGTTGATGCCTATTCAAGAAATACATGGATATACTTCTTGAAAGAAAAGAGCAAGGTGTTTGAGAAATTCAAAGAATTCAAAGCCTTGATAGAGAATCTTTCAGATGTGTGTGGTCCAATGCCATCCACATCTTTGAGTGGTTTTGAATATTATATTACATTTATTGATGACTATTGAAGAAATACATGGATATACTTCTTGAAAGAAAAGAGCAAGGTGTTTGAGAAATTCAAGGAATTCAAAGCCTTGATAGAGAATATTTTATTCAAAAGAATCAAGACACTCCGATCATACAATGGCGGAGAATATACTTCAAAAGAGTTTGAATATTTTTGTAAAGATGCTAGAATCAAGAGGGAACTAACTACTCCCTACAATCCTCAACAAAATGGTGCTTGGGAAAGAAAGAACAGAACCATCATGAAAGCAGCGAAGACAATGATATATGATCAAGATCTTCCAATGCATCTATGGGCAGAAGCAGCAAGAACTGTTGTCTATGTATAGAATAGAATATCTCATAGTGCTCTTGGATTTAAGACTCCAGAAGAGATGTTCATGGGAAAGAAGTCTGAGGTAAGTCACCTCAAGATATTTGGTTGTCCAATATATGTTCATATACCGAAAGAGAAAAGAACCAAGTTGGACCCTTCTGGAAAGAAGGGAATATTTGTTGGATACTATGAAGTATCTAAGGCATTCAGAATTTACATTCCTGGATTCCATCACATGGAAATTAGTAGGGATGTAACATTCGATGAAGAAGCAGCTCTCAAGATATCCATTAAGTTCCAACATGAAGAAGTGTATGAGGAAGATGCACCTCCCAGAAATGTAGAGGCTACATTTCTACCTGACGATGAAGCACCTAAAGATCATGATATGACAAAACCACAAGAACACTCTACAATGGAGATATCACGGAAGAGAAATCCTGCTTGGGCAAGAGAAATTATACAAGAAGCAGAAAGATATGGAGCTCCTGAAGGCTCCACAAAGATAAGCAAGAATCCCAAGACATTTTCCAACTATGTAGCTTTGATGTGTGATATTGTAGATCAAGAACCTACAAATTATGAAGAAGCTGTACAGAAGAATGAATGTGTAGAAGCAATGATGGAATATTACCAGTCAATAATGAAGAATGATGTTTGGGATATAGTTCCCAAACTAGAATGCAAGATTGTAGTATCCTCCAAATGGATATACAAAATAAAACATGCAGCAGACGGAAGTATAGAGAAGTACAAGGAAATATTTGTGGCTAGAGTTTTCTCTCAGAAAGAGGGAATTGATTATGAAGAAACATTTGCACCAGTAGCATGGTATACTTCGATTAGAGATATCATGGCACTTGCATCCATGATGAAGTGGTACTTACACCAGATGGATGTGAAGACATCCTTCTTTAATGGTGTGATTGAAGAATAAGTATACATACAACAGCCACAAGGATTTGAAGTTGAAGACAGACGTACTTACGTATGCAAGTTGAAGAATGCCCTATACGCCCTGAAGAAAGCTCCTAGAGCTTGGTATGGAAGGATAGATACTTTCCTGATGAGCTTGGACTTTACCAAGAGTAAAGCCGATCTTAACCTTTACTACAAGGTTATAGAAGATGAACCTGTCATACTATTATTGTATGTGGATGATCTATTTCTGATAGGGAATGAGAAACAGATTGTAGAATGCAAGAAGAAGCTCACTGAAGAATTTGAGATGAAATACCTTGGGTTAATGCATTATTTCCTAGTTTTGGAGATATGGCAGAAATCAGAAGGAATCTTTCTCAATCAGGTAAAGTACATAGTGGAAATATTGAAAATATTTGATATGTTGGAATGTAAAGCCATGGCCATACCCATGGATACCAAACTGAAGTTGATGGATGATGAATCATCAAAATTTGTGGATATGAGTCAATACAAATATATTATTGGGTCGTTGATGTATCTAACAAATACCAGACCAGACATTTGTTTTGCTGTGAATAGCCTGAGTCAGTATCTAGTTCAACCTAGACGTGTTCACCTAATAGCTGCAAAAAATGTGATGAGATATCTGAAAGGGACTATAGAATTTGGTCTATACTATGATGGAAACCATGATTACAAATTGTATGGATATATAGATGCAGATTGGGTTGGAAGTGTCTCAGACAGAAGAAGTACATCAAGTGGATGTTATAGTCTAGGGTCTGCTATGATTTCAGGGTTTACCAGGAAACATTCCAGTGTTGCTCTTAGCACGGCTGAAGCAAAATATATATCAGCTTTCTCTGCTAGTTGTGAAGCCATATGGCTTCGGAAGCTGATATCATGTTTATTCAACCTGGAGTTAGATACCACTGTGATTCTATGTGATAACCAGATTTGTATAAAGATGATGTAGAACCCAGTGTTCCATGATAAGTTGAAGCACATAGAAATATGGTATTTCTACATTTGAGATATGATACATAAGGGAGCCATAAAGCTTCAGTATGTGAGTACCGATGAACAAGTTGCTGATGTGTTGACGAAGCCTCTGTCTTGAGTAAAGTTTGAATACTTTTGAGACAAGCTTGGTGTTGTTTGGAAAGACCTTCTCCGAAAGGGGGAGCAGTGATGTTGCAGTGGGAGTGTATCATCCCGACATTTGTCCTAAAAGTGATCCTTAGACTTATGTATTTGAGAAAGAAGAAGGATTGTATCATCACTGAACATTTGTTCAGAATGGATCCATTGACTTCTGTCCTCGAGAATGTGGTGGGATTGTATCATCCCTGAACATTTGTTCATAATGGATCTGGTGACTTCAGTCCTCAAGAATGTGGTGGGATTGTATCATCCCTGAAGATCTGTTCATAATGGATCTAGTGACTTTAGTCATCAAGAATGTGGTGGGATTGTATCATCCCTGAACATCTATTCAGAATGGATCTAATGACTTCAGTCCTCGATAATGTGGTGGGATTGTATCATCCCTGAACATTTATTCAGAACGGATCCGGTGACTTTGGTCCTCGAGAATGTGGTGGGATTGTATCATCCCTGAACATTTGTTCATAACGGATCTAGTGACTTCAGTCCTCGAGAATGTGGTAGGATTACATCATCCTTGGACTTAGTCCTAAATTGATAGGGAGTGATTATCCCATAATTGTATCTAGTGAATTCAGTCATTGAGAATGTGGTAGGATTGTATCATCCCTGAACTTAAGTTTAAAAGTGATCTGAAGACTTTCGTCTTTGATGATGATGATGTTACTGATCAAAAGATCAGAGTATGATGACGATGATGATTTTGTTGATCGAAAGATTAGAGTGTGATGATGATGTTTCTCAGAGAATTGTTGATGATGATGATGATGATCGAAATGTCAAAGTATTTTTTATGATGATGTTGTTGATTGATGAAGACTAAAGTGCCAACGATGATGTTTTTTCTGCTGAATTTGAAGATGAAGACTATATGTCAAAGATTTTGAAAAAGCTTCCAATGATCTATAGTTGTATCACCTTGATGATGATGAATATGCTCTCTCTCCTTCTCCTGTAGTTGTTGTTGATGTTGTTGTAGAATACCCTTCTCATTAAGGGGGAATGTTGAATTATTGTAACTTTGAAGTGTATTTACTTATTATCCTCGATGTTCCTATCGGGAGAATCATTTGTATTTCATTATACCCTGATGTTCCTATCGAGATAATTACTAAGAGTCATGAGAAAATTCCCTCTGTTGTAAGTCGGGTCATTAGCATCCGAATTAGTATAATATTAAGTTGTTAGAGTCCTCCTAGAGAAGTTGGCCCAATCAATTTTAGTGGGGCCGACTTGTTGGAGTGAAATATCAAGTGAACGGAAGAATATAAATAGAAGTGAGGCTCTCCTCATTTCTACACACACACACTCACTTGTGTAGCGCATAAGAGAGAGAAATAGTTATAGCTGCAAGGAGGAGAAGGATTAGTCTGGGGTTTTGTCTTTTATATTTTGATCATCTATATTGAGGAAGATTTTGCTGGGTTTTTCCCATTAGGGTTTTCTCAGGGTAAATATGTGTTGATCTTGTGATATTGTTTCTTTCAGTGATCCTGTTTATATTCTTTTGTTATGAAATTGAAATTGAATGCTGATAATCTAGATTAGCATATGGAATATTAACAACATTAACTTGTGTACAATAGTATCCTCTTTTGGGGATGGTATTATGGACAATAACACTCTCTTAATGAGAGTGGCCCTATCCCTTACTAGCTGAGAATGGTCTTCCAGATGGTACTCTCGCATGGAGAGTGTTCCTACATTCAGTTGTAGATGTCATAGAAAATAACGCTCGCTTGGGAGTGGTCCTGGATTTAACAAGCTGAGGATGGTCTACGATGAGTCCTTACAGATTCCAAATCATGCATTCAGTTGCGGATGATATATGCATTCATTTTCAAACGATACCCTCGCATGGAGAGTATGCCTATATTCACTTGTATATTTTGTATAAAATAACACTCACTTGGAGTGGTCCTAGCTTTAACAAGTTGAGGATGGTCTACGAAGAGTCCTTACAGATGAAAAGTCCTGCATTCAATTGCAAATGATACTCTCGCATGGAGAGTATTGCTACATTCACTTGTAGATGTCGTAGAAAATAACACTCGCTCGGGAGTGGTCCTATCTCTAACAGGTTGAGGATGATCTACAATGAGTCCTTGCGGATGATAGGTCATGCATTCGTTTGTGGATGAGATGTACATTTATTTTTATATGATGTGGTCTTGCATTCATTTGCGGGTGATATCTACATTCAGTTGTAGACGATGTGGTCCTACATTCATTTGCAGACGATACCAGCTGGTCGATGCTATGGACCCTCTTCATTAAGGGGGAGTAGGATGATGAGGATTGCATCTTCCTTGGACCTATGTCCTAAAGTGATAGGGATTTATCATCTCGTAAAGAGATCATGTGTACTATAGGTAGTGTTGCGAAAAAGGATCAAGAAGATCGAAGTGTTGCTACAAAGGATCGAGAAGATCGAAGTGCTGCTGCAAAAGGATCGAGAAGATCGAAGTACTATTGCAAAAGGATTGAGGAGATCAAAGCATTGCTGCAAAAATATCGATAAGATATAAGTGTTGCTGCAAAGGATCGAGAACATTGAAGTGTTGCTGTGAAAGGATCGAGAAGATCGAAGTGTTGCTGTAAAAGGATCGAGAAGATGGAAGTGCTACTGCAAAAGGATCAAGAAAATCAAAGTACTATTGGAAAAGGATCAAGACGATCAAAGTGCTTCTACAAGGGATTGAAATATCGAAGTGTTGTTGTAAAGGATCAAGTGATCGAGTGCTGCATAAGATGAAGACTCAATGTTGTAGAAGATGATGTTCCAGTACTGAAGATATTGAATATATTCCAGTAAATGTTCCAGTTGTTGATGATTGTTGAAAACTTCCTATGACGTATAGATATATTACCTTAATACTATTGAATATTCTCTCTCGCGTTACTCCTATAGTTGATGATGTTGTTTCCAATAGAATACCCTTCTCGTTAAGGGGGAGTGTTGAAATATTGTAACTTCGAAGAATATTCTAAATGTATTTTACCGATGTACCCCAAGGGAGATGTATTATTCCTCCGTCGGGATGTTACTATTTTATTTGGTCATCATAGAGTCATGAGGTATAACCTCCATTGTAAGTTGGGTCAATAGTACCCTAATGAATATAATATGATATTGGTTTGAGTCTTCCTATGCGAAGTCTACCCAGTCAAATTAGTGGGGAAGACTTGTAAGGGTAAAATTCAAGTGACAAAAAGAGTATAAATAGAGGAGTTGTGTTCATCATTTAAACATAGACACTCACTTGTGTATAGTGCATAGGAGAGAGAGAGAGAGAGAGAGAGAGAGAGACCAGCAAGGAGGAGGATCACCTATTTTGGGGCTTTATATTATACATCTATATAGAGGAAGTTTTGTTGGGTTTTCTTCCCCTTGAGGGTCTCCCAGGATAAATATGTGTTTATCTTGTGATTGTGTTTCTTTCAGTGATTCTGCATATGCTACTACCATGAGTTTGTATTAAACACTAATGATATCTAGCTAAGCATATGAAATCTTAACACGTTCATATGTGCCAAGGTTTCTCTTCATGAATGGTATTGCACTTGAATTGGGTTGATTTATTCTAAGAAAAATTTCCTAAGTTTTCTCCCTGTTTAGGTTTCCCAAGGTAAAATCTTTGTGTCTATTATGCATGGTTATCTTTCAGTTATTATTGTTTTATTTCCACTACAAGTGAAAGTTGAAATTTTCGGTGTATAATGATGCAATGATAAAAGTGGGATGATAATAATTATGACATAATTATCAAGATATGAAAATTGTACTGGTAAGTTAAAAATTCAACATGGTATCAAAGCAATTTTGAAAGACAACCATTTAGCAACTTTTTGTCTTAAGTCTGGAAACTAGGGCTTCCAAGTTTGGACTATTCATCCTAACATTGGATTCGATCTTAGTGCTATGGAGGTCACCTTGGTGGGGAGCATCTATCTCTGGAGTCAGATTTTAGTTTTGTCAAATTTTAATTTTGACCTAATTTTTATAAGGATTAAGATTTCTAGATCATATTTCATAATTCTATCAAGATGGTGACAGGTATCAAAGTAAAATATAGGTTAGATCATGCTACGAATTTCATATTCTAGAATACCAACATACTCTTCAACTTGGATAAAAATGAGATCCATAATTATGTGAAGGAAGATATCTCATAACCAAAAGATGATGAGGAAAAAGCTAGACACAAGAAAAATGAAGCTAAAGCTAAGAGGATATTCATAGATTCCATAAAATATCATCTAATTCCACATGTTGTTGTATTGAAGACTACCAAAGAAATGTATTATGCCTTGGTAGGATTGCTTGAGAGTAAAAACACTAACAGGAAACTAGCCCTAAGGAATCAATTGTGTGTTATCATGATGACCAATTGAGATTCAATTGCCACTTACCTTATGAAGGTATCTCATTTGAGAGATCAACTTAAAGACATTGGAGAAAACGTTGATGATGCAAAACTTGTTATGGTAACACTTAATGGACTTCCCTCTTCATGGGAGTCATTTTTCTAGAGTATTTGTGGAAGTGAAAATTTACCTAAGTGTGATCGACTATATTGGGTTGATTGTGTCCAAGAAGAAGCCAGAGTATTGTCCAAGGATAGTTTACAGAGACCTCAGAATGAAGAAAATAAATCTCTTGCAGCTCATACAAGAAAAATAAAAAGAAGAAGAAGGTTTGAGAAGAAGAGAAACACAGGTGAGGGATCATTCCCAGCCCAAGATCAAAGGAAGAAGGATCTTTCAAAAGTAAGATGTTACAATTGTCAGAAATTTGGTCATTATGATCGTCAGTGACCTCAAAAGAAAAGGAAGGAAATATAGAATGCATCAACAGCTGATGTTGATAAGCTTCCACCACAAAAGAAGACAAGAAAATAAACTTGATGAAATTGCAGATGAACTTCAAAAAGAGTATTTCTTATAGTGCATGCAGATGCATGCACGCCAATGTCAGTATCATCTCTGGATGGTTGCTTGTACTATGTGGTTGTCATTGGTGATCTACTTCATGAAGACCAATGATGAAGTCTCCAACAGGTTCCATAAGTTCAAGGATCATGCATAGAATTTGACAAAGAAGAAAATCAAGGTTTTGGAGAATATTATACCACCAAAGACTTCAATGGTTTCTACATTGAGGCAAGGATCAGGAGGGATTCAACAACAAAGATAAGTATTTAATGTGTTGTGCAATGATTTTTACTTACTTAAATTGAATTGATATTTTGATGAATAGCATAACATTTTAATTGGTACTAGTTAACTCTTGTGGACAATTCTGTCATGCATTGCAAAACAAGTGCATTAACAAAAGCTACGAAGAGGATGATCCATGATCAAGATATACCCATGTTCTTATGGGAAGAGGAATCCAATACCACATTTTATGCTCAAAATGAGAGTCCTCTTCGAATATTGGATAAGACTCCTAAGGAAGCATTCATAGAAGTGAGTCATATCTTCTGTAAATCAAGAGTGAGTCATATGTCTTGAATGGACAAGAGTGAAATATATTGGGTGTGGAGTTAGAGATCTGGTGAGTCATATCCAAAGGATAGAATGGATTCATGATACCTTGTAGGATGCAAAAAGTCATGTAGCTCCAAATGGTTCTTTCATGGAGAGAAAAATACCTCAAAATTTATCATATTATACGGCATCGATTAGTCACATCATTGATTCTAATCCTTCCAATTATGAGGAGGCAGTAAGGCAGTAGATTTGAAAGGATGTCATGATGGAGGGGTATCATTCCATCATGAAGAAGGATGCATGGGAGATAGTGTAGAGACTTGAAGGGAAGTTAGATATGACTTAAAAGTGGATCTACAAGATCAAACATGCAATCCATATTGGCATATATAGGCTATGGGGTTAAGCTAGTTTACATACTCAGAGAGAGTCATGGATGATATTCAGTTTTATTGAGAGATATGGAGGCTCATATCAATAGACCCACTTGATGGGAGATGCCACAAATGGACACACAGGGATCAACAGTGCAAAAGGCAACAGGTTGCTACATTGCATGACACTCTGATGCAGAGAGAGTATAATGTCTAGATGTAGAGAGAGCAATATACTCGAGGTGCAAATGGAGTAGGGTGCTCCAACACAGAGGGAGTAGATACAACATAGTTTGTTGATGATGGAAGAGGTGCCTCAGTTAGGAGTTCCTCCCTCACTAAGAGGAAGTTGGCTTCAAAGTTCAAGATGAAGGATCTTATCCTCGTGTGTTATTTCTTGGGATCAGAGGTGTGGCAGAGATCAGGTGAAATATTCCTCAATCATAAGAATAACACTGATGAGATCTTGTGTAGATTCAATAGGATGGATGATGAGATCTTGCACGGATTCAATATGATGGACTATGAATCCATGGCTACACCTATGGAGGCAAATCTGAAGACACTGAGATATTCAAATTCAAATTCATATTTGATGGATCTCACTATGATGACAAATACAAAAAAGTTGAGTGATTCTGCTTCAGATTCAGATTTGGTGGGTAACTGGTTGGATCCTTACTGTACTTGGTTAACACCAAGCGATATTTTATTTGTGGTGAACACCTTGAGCCAGTATATGGTTGAAGTTGAGGCTTGTACTTTAGGTTATTGTAAAGCATGTGTTGAAGTACCTGCTTGGTATAGTTGGATATGGTTTGAGATATGTCTCAGGTGGTGAAGTCAAGTTGCAGGATTATGCAAATTTTGACTAGGTGGGGAGTGTAGTGGACAAAAAGAGCACCTTGGGGTGTTACTTAAACTTTGGATCAGCCATGAGATCCTGGTTTAGAAGGAAGAAAACTTCTATCATGCTCTATACAACAAATGCAGAGTATTATGTAGCCAATGTCGCAAGTTGTGAAGAAATGTGGCGGGACTATTTGATCAGGAGCTAGAGACGACCTTGATACATTGTGATAATCAAAGTTGTGTCAAGCTTTCAAAAAATCTAGTATTTCATGACAGGTCAAAGCATATTAAGATCAAAATCACCTCATCTAATAAATGGTACAAAAATGATCAGTGAAACTCTAGTATATATCCATAGATGAGTTGCATCAAACAAACATTCTCCCATATTGACCATGCTAATTTTGTTAGTGATGAATGACAATACATGATGTAGATAGACAAGCGGTTGAATTTTCACATGAGGTGAATGGACCAGATACCAAGATGGTTTTACAGATGAGCAACTAGATTTCCACTCATTGGAAAATGGACTTGATGATCTGGCTAGTAATGGATGGCCTAAATGGATCGTCAGATGTGCAGTATCAAGCTAAATTTTCACTCGGGGATAGTGATGAATGGCTCTAGTGCATCTTTGTGAATAAATATCAAGCTGGTGTTGAGTATTTACTAGGACAGTGAGGCTCCAGACATGGATATGTAGACACTGAGAGGGGGGGTGAATCAGTGTAAGGCAATTTTTAAAACCTTTCTTAGCTTATCATGGCTAGCTTGATACAGATAATTATCAATACATCAATCCAGCATCTTTCATATCATCATTCACATAGCATAAGCATTTAGATCATCAGAGACCATAACACAACAGAACACAACACAATATAATTTTGTAATCTTTTGTATTATTATGTCCGGCTACAACCGTTAGGCAAAATCAGCTCCTACTGATACATAGAGCACCTACTCTTAATCCAGGACCCTGCCTGGTTTTCTTAGACCCTGCTAAGAAGGGTTTGAGGTATCCTAACCTCAAAATCAAGACAAGCTTGCTTTTACATTAAGGCTCACTGTCACATCAACTCATCAATCTGCAGACACATCAACTCAGCTGTAACACTACTCATCATTCATCTACTGCTGCTCAACACTGCTGCAATAGTCTCAATCTCTGCTCAGACATCTGAAGTTGTACCTTCAAGAATCTTCAAGTAATCAAGAGGTCTGCACATGTGCCAAGTCATCAAAGGAAATGTTGCTCATCATCAATGCTGCTCACCGTCTTCTGATCATCATTGTCCACTCTGCTGTAACCTTGTTCATTAGACATCTATACTGCTGCAATATTGCAAAGTCTGCTTTTCAACATTCTGCCATTAGCATCATTTCTTTATCACAAGGAATCTGCTGCTCAAGAATCTCCAAGTCATCCAAAGGACTCCACATATGCCAAATCATCAAAGGATTCTGTTTAATACACCCAATTCAATTTGACATTGCTCTCACTCATCAACTGCTGCTCATTACTCTTATCATCAACCTGTCAAATCTAGAACCATTCTTTCCAAAAAAAACTGTTGTTCATGACATTCATCGAGAGGTATGCTCATCAAATGGCTTACTTATGCCAAGACATTAAGAGTGTTCTTAGATATCAGCAAAGACTGAATAATACATCAGCTACAATAAGAAATATATCAGTGTTTTAAGGCTGCACTAGCACCTTTCTCATGCATAACAGGCCCGCTAAATATGAACAATGAATATTACCCGAACCTTAGCAAGTCTGCAAATTCTGGGACATAATCTTGCTCATCTCCAGCTGGTCATCAAGTTAGTAACATACCCATCAAAGTTTATTTGCACACTGCTGCTCAGCAAAGGTCTGCTCATCAACACTACTGATTATTAAATAGCATGAAGTTACAGTATTGTGTACCTCTGTCCCAAAAACAAAAAGCGTGTAATGTATTGCTGTAGGTGAGTGCTAACACGATAATATTCAGACTCTCCTTATAGGCAGCAGCAGTCAAATATCATCATAAGTGGACTTCAATAACCTCTGTTAAATAACCAGCCACACAAGAAAAGAGATGAACTGCTACAGGACTAGAGATAAGCTGCTAGAAGAAAAGAAAAGGTCCTTTCTCAACAGCAGAGATAATTGTAGAAAGGAATAATAACTTGCACTCTGAATATCTGAACTTTCTTCACTTTAAAAACACCTTTGCAAGGAGATATGGAGTCCTCTGGTCAGCAGAGAAAAATGAATGTAATATTGGTTTGGAACTGAGATGAAACCAGAATCACGACTTCTTCAAATGTACACTTTCCCAAACTCATATCTCCAGGCAGCCACTAATTTTTACATAGTTTATGTTAATGTTGTAGGTGACTGAACAATTAATGTCATACTCAGAAGCTTTCTAAACAGCCGTAATACTTTATCTCCTTCTCCCAAATCGACTCCCAATAATTTTAGTGATAACTCAGCCACACCACAAAATTTCAAGGAAGAACATATACTGCAGTAATAAGCCAAATCGACTTCCCTTTTGACAGTAGAAGAAATGTAAAGGGGAATAATGGTCTGACTCAATGTATCTACGTCATCTTCATGCATAAAACTCTCCCTTGGATGATGAAGTCGGCTACAGCAATAGTCTGAACAGTCAACCCTCCAAACTCCAAGTCCTGGTGTTTGCTAACCCATTTCTAAAGGTAATGAACCAGTGATATATTCAACAACATCTGTGATTACCAATGTGCTTTCTCGATTCAGAGCTTCTTGCATCACACGGTCAAAGACAAAAAAAAATATCTTGCTCTGCTGCAGCTACATCTGATCCTTATAAAATTTCAGAGTGCTGTAAAACCACGAATCCACCACAAATTAAGAATAAAAAGAAAACTTACACTGAAAGATTGTTGCGGCTTCTTCCATAACACCCCAAATATCAGATTTGATTGTCTTCACACCCGAAATCATACATTCTAATTTGACTAAGGCTGCCATCTCAGAGCTGTTCCATTTCATCCACAAAATCACCAGACTCAACAGAGTTGAACGCAGGAGTTCTAGGGCCAGAATTCCAGACAAATAAAATTGCCGGGCTCAAGAGAATTTAACGCAGAGTCACCAAGGACAAGATTTGCTTCAAGATCGATCCCTTCACATCACTCCCATGCCAAGAATCAGTTAATTGAAAACCCTCAAAATTTTCTTCAGGAATCCAACAGAAAATAAAACTCAGAGCTCCACGCTTCCACGAATTGAACTCCACGATCTGCGCTTCTTGCCCAAAAATTTCCTC